>CM076578.1:1892771412-1892990558 GCA_034641835.2 Pinus albicaulis | reverse complement strand
TACAGTGGTTAACCAAGGTTTACACGGGTTGTGCTATCCTTTGTATGCTTTTAACTCAGGACCTGACTCTGGTTAGAAGGTTCAATTAACAATGAATAAACATAATTCCTTTATTACGCGGGATGTCTACTATCACAAAACAGAGTTCCACGACCAGGATTCTATACACAGACCTCACCTGTGGTTGGGGTAAATTCACAGATTATTCAAACAGTTCACGGGAATTCACAGACATAAACGGAATTACCAATACAAAATCGCCTCATAATCAAACGAATTTTCTCACAATTAACCTTTCAAGACAATGGATAGTTGACAGAAATTGAAATTCATTCAACTGGAAGCAATTGTTCATACACAGATTTTATTGCAGAAATTCTCTTCTCCTTTCCCTCTCTCTCCCCCTTTTCATCCGAGGGATTACAATTTATATACATCAACATATGTCCCTTCGGTTCCTCTGTGAGGACCGTTATGGAAATTCAAGAGCCTAATTACAATTATTCGAAAACTAAAACATGACAGATGGACTAACCATTCGACTTCTACAACTCTATCTGCTCTAATAATACAATCAGCTAAGGTATTGACACCTAGCTATAACAATTCAAATGTTTTCAAATCCTCCTAGCCACAACATGTGGACAAAACCTCCCACATTGCTGGCTAGTGTCTAATTCCCCTGCATCAGACTCCCAAGGGCAATCTTCTTCATGGGCTCCTGTCCATGAGCTCGTCCACTGATCTGCCTATCTTCTGCAACATTTCTTCAGTCATCCAAGTGGCATCTTCCTCTGGCTTATCCTTCCATTTGATCAAGTATTGAAAGTAATCTCATCCTCTGGTCCTTCTGAATGGTATTTTATCCAATATATTCTCTAGTTGCAATGGCTGTGCTGGAGGTAGCTGCTCTTTCCACTCAATCTGTTCCTTGTTTGCTACCATCATCTTCATACTTGTACAAATCTGCAACATTAAAAATGGGAGATATTCCAACATCAAGTGGCAATTCAATCTCATAATCATTTGCAGAAAACTTTCTAAGTATCTTGCATGGCCCAATCTTTTTGTACTTCAATTTGTTGTACTGCTTCTTTGGGAATCTCTCCTTTCTCAAGTGTGCCAAAACATGATCTCCTACTTCAAAATGAACTTATTTTCTGCTCAAGTCTGCTCTGCTTTTGTATCTGATGCTGCTGCCTTGTAATTGATGTTTCACTTGTTCATGTATGGCCTGGATCTCTGAAGCAAATTTCTCACCATCTGCACTTCTGAATTCTACCCTTCCTAGATTTCTCAACTCTGATGTTCCTCTGGGGTGCATTCCATAAACAATATGAAATGGGCTCTGCCCTGTGCTCCTTTTTGGTGAGTCATTATATGCATATTCTGCCTGGGGCAAAATATGATCCCACTACTTGGGATGCTCTCCTGCAAGAATTCTCAATAAATTTCCCAGACTTCTATTCACTACCTCAGTCTGTCCATCAGTCTGGGGATGATAAGCTGAGCTGAAACTTAGTTTGGTACCAAGTTTCTTCCACAATGTCCTCCAAAAGTGACCCACAAATCTGGTGTCTCTATCTGAAACAATACTCTTGGGCAACCCATGCAATCTAACAACTTCAAAATTAGTTTCTTGAACAAGCATGTGCCTCCTACTCAAAGCATCAACGACTTTATTGGCTTGACCACTTATATGTTTCAAAACAAAATTAAAAACTTGGAGATACTCAACCCATTTAGCATGCTTATGTTTCAACTTGGGCTGCTGTACAATATATTGCAAAGCATTATTGTCAGAATACAATACAAATTCCCTGGACATCAAATAATGTCTCCACTTCTTCAGTGCCTGAACAATTGCATAGAATTCCTTCTCATAAGAGGCATATTTTCTCCTGGTGTCATTCGAATTCTCATTGAAATATGCCACAGGCCTATCATCCTGACTCAACACAGCTCCAATGGCCTCTCCACTGGCATCACACTTTACTTGAAATGGTTTAGTAAAATCAGGCAGAATCAAAATAGGCTTCTCTGTTATCCTTTGCTTCAGCAGCTTAAAATTTCTTTCGGCTTCAGCAGTCCACTTAAATGGCTATTTGCTCTTTTTTATTGTTTCAATTGTGGGTGCATTAATCCTACTGAAGTTTCTTATAAACTTCCTGTAAAAACTAGAAAGTCCATGGAAACTTCTTACCTCAAAAGCATTCCTGGGTGAAGGCCACTCCACAATTGCCTTAACCTTTTCTGGGTCCATCTTCAATCCTTCTGCAGAAACAACAAACCCCAAATACACCAACTCTTCCTTCATGAATGAGCATTTATTCAAATTTATCAGCAGTTTCTCTTGGTGAAGTTTCTTCAAGACATGATTAAGATGCCTTAAATGTTCTTCTTTAGTTCTGCTGAAAACTAATATATCATCCAGATATATTATCACAATTTCCCAATAAATTCTTTCAATACTTCATTCATAAATCTCATAAAAGTGCTTGGTGCATTTGAAAACCCAAAAGGCATTACCATCCATTCATACAATCCTTCATTTGTTTTGAAGGCAGTTTTCCACTCATCACCCTGTCTTATTCTGATCTGATGGTATCCACTCTTTAAATCTATCTTCGAGAAATATTTAGCACCACACAAACAATCCATTAAATCCTCAATTCTAGGCAAAGGGAATCTGTACCTGATTGTGATATTATTGATTTCTCTAGAATCAGTACACATCCTCCAGCCACCATCTTTCTTTGGGCTCAGTACTGCTGGTACTACACACGGACTCAAACTTTCTCTGATCAGTACCTTTTCCACCAATTCCTGTACTTGCCTCTTGATTTCCTCATTTTCTTTGGGAGTCATTATGTAGGCTACCTTATTTGGCAGATTTGAACCAGGGATAAAATCTATCTGATGGCTGATCTTCCTCACAGGTGGCAGCTCATCAGGTAAATCATCCACAACAATGTCACAGTATTCATCTAACATCTCTTGTATCTCTACTGGTAAATCTGAAATCTTCGTAGAAGTAAGAACTACTTTAGGTTTGCAAACTAAAGCAAAGCTTACTTCTTCTTCTTCTATCTACGACAGATATTCCTTCCCACTCAGCAACAAGGTCTTTGGATCAATCACTCTGCTGGATGGCTCTCCTTCTTCCATGGGTATCAATGTATGACGTACCCCATCTTTGAAGAACTTGTAAGTGTTCTTCTTTCCATCATGTACTGCTGCTCTGTCAAACTGCCAAGGTCTACCCAACAGTATATGACACACATCCATGGGCATTACATCACACAAAACTTTGTCCTTGTATTTTCCCATTTGCATCTCTATCTCGCACTATTCTTTCACAACCAGCTAGTGCCCTTTATGCAGCCAGGACACCCTGTAGGGAGTTGGATGCTCCCTTGTCTTCAAATTCAACTTCTCTATGACCTCAGTGGAAGCTAGATTGTCTGTGCTGCCACTATCAATGACTAGCTGGCAGCATTTCCCTTGGAATTTGCAGATGCTCCTAAAAAAAGTCTTCCTTTGTGTAGGCTCAGTGACTTCTTTAGCTTGCTTCAACAGGACCTTATTTACCACCAAGGATTCTCCCCTCTCTGGAAGAATTTCTTCTTCAATTTCTGCCTCTTCTCCAGCCTGGGCAACAACAACATTTCTTGTACCGGCACCCACATTCTCTGGACACTCATAGTGCTTATGTCCCACTCCCTGACATCTATAACACCTCAACTCTTTGCCTCTTCCTCTTCCTCTGTAAGAACCCCTTCTGCCCTTTGCATCATTCTCTGTAGATGCATTCTGAGGTGAGCTACTGTCAGCTCCATTCCTAGGTTTAGGATTTCCTCTACCAGCCTGACTTCCCTTCCCATGGAAAGTACCTCTCTTCTTGGCAGACTGTTTCCTCAGGAGTTTCTCCTCTGCTTTCAAGGCCATCTGATAGGCCTCTTCCACTGTCTTAGGAGACAGGAGACCAATCTCATCTTGGATCTCCAGATTGAGACCATTCACATATCTGGTAGTCTTCTCTGGTGTATCTTGGAATTGCCCAGCCCTTATGCTTACACTGTAGAATTCCTCTGTGTATTCTTTTACTGTCAGCAACCTCTGTCTCAGGTTCTGCATTTTTCTATACAACGTCAGCTGGTAATCACTAGGCAGGAATTTACCTTTCAACTTGGCCATCATTCTGGTCCAGCTCTTGATAGGTTGCTTGCCAACTCTCCTCCTTTCTGCCTGCACTCCATCCCACTAAAGTGCATCATGTCCTTTCAGCTTTGTCACTGCAAACTTGACCTTTTTATCTTCGCTTATCTCTTCGTAATCGAAGCATTTGTTCATTTCATTAATCCAGTCTACTAGTTCTTCTGGATTCAGTCCCCCTGCATAACTCAACACTTCAATTCTAGGCTTAACTGTAGACCCCATAACAGTTCTAAGGAGCCTCATGTCAGGAGGAATTTCCAAATTTTCTTCAGCTTCTTCTGTCTCAGGTTCGCTGATGTCTTCAGGATCTCTGGGCTGTCTTCGCTCCATGGCATCTATTCTGGCCTCGACCCTCTGCAACATCCCCAACACCTCAGCGTTGGCAAAAGGTCTCCTTCTGCCAGCACCTCTTCCAACTCGGATTTCCATGTCAGCAAAACAACCTCAGACAATAGCTCTGATACCAAAAATGACGCAACGAAGCCGAAAGTCAACCCCCAATGGAGGGATGGTCAACTGTAGTTGTGGCTCGGTCAACTTTTTGCCTTTGTGACCCCGTTCTTTCTCCACGTGGTCTACTTTCTCTTTTATTGAAGTTTATTTATCAAATTCGTGGAATTTGATAATTAAACGTTATAACACAACATTGAGCTTTAAATTATACTCTCGAACCCTTTATGATCAAAGTTCAAACTCTCGCACCTTATATTAATACTCTGCGCTTTTTTTTAAACAAATGACTTTATTATAGACCGTGGCTCCGGCCCCACACATATATGTCAATCGTCAAATCAATCAAATGCTCATACCTCAGTTAACCTCCGGGCTCCTTTATTAACCTCCACCCATCTTTGTCAGGTTACCACCATCCGATGACCTCCTTCCAAATCAATGGCTCTTATGCATTCCGCTTGGCATCCGGCGTCGGTTTTTAACACGCGAAGGCGCACTTTAAGGGGCAGGTTTGGAATAGTAGCCTAAGCCACGTGTTGAACGCTAAATGGAATCGCTCCTCGACCCAGAAATGCCACCCGGGCACCAAAAGCGGTGCGAAAAAATCCGGAATCCGCTCGTGGTTTTGCTACAGTGGTTAGCCAAGGTTTACACGGGTTGTGCTATCCTTTGTATGCTTTTAACTCAGGACTTGACTCCAGTTAGAAGGTTTAATTAACAATGAATAAACATAATTCCTTTATTACGCGGGATGTCTACTATCACAAAACAGAGTTCCACGACCAGGATTCTCTACACAGACCTCGCCTGTGGTTGGGGTAAATTCACAGGTTATTCAAACAGTTCACGGGAATTCACAGACAGAAACGAAATTACCAATACACAATTGCCTCACAATCAAACGAATTTTCTCACAATTAACCTTTTAAGACAATGGATAGTTGACAGAAATTGAAATTCATTCAACTGGAAGCAATTGTTCATACACAGATTTTATTGCAGAAATTCTCTTCTCCTTTCCCTCTCTCTCCCCCTTTTCATCCGAGGGATTACAATTTATATACATCAACATATGTCCCTTCGGTTCCTCTGTGAGGACCGTTATGGAAATTCAAGAGCCTAATTACAATTATTCGAAAAATAAAACATGGCAGATGGACTAACCATTCGACTTCTACAACTCTATCTGCTCTAATAGTACAATCAGCTAAGGTATTGACACCTAGCTGTAACAATTCAAATGTTTTCAAACCCTCCTAGCCACAACATGTGGACAAAACCTCCTACATTGTTGGCTAGTGTCTTATGCCCCTACATCAAAAGGCCTTTGCTACAGTTGTGATAGAAAATACACTAAAGGTCATAAGTGTGTTGAGAAGAAATTATTTTACATAGATTGTGAAGAGGAAGAAAATGAACAAGAAGAGGATATACACCAGGAACCAACCCTAGAAGAGGAAGAAATGATTCCGACCATATCGTGTAATGCATCGGAAGGAATTACGACTCCTCAAACTCTCAAGATAGAAGGACATATCAAGAAGAAAAAGGTAATAGTGTTGATTGATTCAGGTAGTACCCATAATTTTATTCATTGTAAGGTAGCAAAGGAATTGAAATGTTTCCTATACCCAGCACCAGAATTTCAAGTGATGGTTGCAACTATAAATTTCTCTGGAAAATACCATAATATCAAGCTAACCATGGGGAAATATGTATTTAATAGTCCAATGCTTTCCATTCCTATGAGAGGTGATGATGTTGTAGTAGGAGTACAATGGTTACAATATTTGGGGACAGTAGCTTTTAATTTTCAAGAACTTTTCTTGAATTTTTTTTCAGAAGGAAAGGAAGTCGAATTATGGGGTATTTCAGGGAATTTAGGAAAGATAATAAGCTCTAATGTTATGACAAAGCTTCTAAAGAAAGAACAATGAGGCATAATTGCACAATTATGCTCACTGGAAGTTCCAACATCAAAATCATCTATTTCTGTAGATCTCCAAAAAGTCTTGGAAAATCATTCCAAGGTGTTTGAAACTCCCAAAGGACTCACACCTATTTGTGATCATGATCATGCTATTCATTTGATTCCAGGAAGTGTTCCTCCAAACATCAGGCCATATAGATATCCTTATGTACAAAAGAGCGAAATTGAAAGTATGATTGCAAAAATGTTAGAGGCGGGTATAATTCAACCTATTCAAAGTTCTTTCTCTACTCCTATAGTATTGGTAAACAAGAAGGATGGATCATGGCGCATGTGACCGGATTATAGGGAGCTCAATAAGCTCACCATTAAAGATAAATTTCCCATTCCTATGATTGATGAATTATTGGATGAATTACATGGAGCAATTTATTTTACCAAGTTGGATCTTCATTCAGGATATCATCAAATTAGAATGAAGACTGAAGATATTCTGAAAACAACATTTTGAACTCACGAGGGTCATTATGAATTTTTGGTCATGCCTTTTGGCCTTACCAATGCACCTTCTACATTTCAAGGGTTGATGAATTCCATTTTCAAACCCTTCCTTAGAAAATTTGTGCTAGTTTTTTTCGATGATGTATTAATCTACAACAGGTCTTGGAAGGATCATGTTCAACATGTTGACAGGGTGCTCAAACTATTGCGGGAGAAACAATTATATGCAAAAACATCCAAATGTTTCTTTGGAGTACAAGAGGTGGAATATCTGGGTCATATTGTATCTCACGAGGGTGTTAAGGCAGACCCTAACAAAATTAAAGCCATTAAGGAATGGAAAGTCCCCACAACCATAAAGCAGTTGCGAGGATTTCTTGGGTTAACAGGGTATTATCGCAAGTTTGTTAAGAATTATGGGAGAATAGCAGCACCTCTAACAACATTATTGAAGAAAGATACATTTTCATGGACTCCTGAAGCAACTAAGGCCTTTGAACATCTTAAAGAGGCAATGTGCCTAGCACTGGTCTTAGCTACGCCAGACTTCACAAAAACCTTTATTGTGGAATGTGATGCCTCAGGAAATGGAATTGGTGTTGTTTTAATGCAAGAATGAAGACCCATTGCTTTTGAAAGTCGTCCAATCAAAGGAAAGTATTTACAGAAACCTATTTATGAGAAGGAAATGTTAGCAATACTGCATGCACTAAATAAATGGAGAACTTACCTAATGGGAAGACACTTCAAGGTAAAAACTGATCATGATAGTCTCAAACACTTTTTGGAACAAAGACTATCTTCAGAAGAGCAGCAAAAATGGGTCACAAAGATGTTGGGTTATGACTTTGAAATAATCTACAAAAGAGGAAAGCTTAATGTTGTTGCAGATGCACTCTCAAGAAAGAATGAAGAGGTGGAAGCATTGCTTTGTGCCATTTCTATTATCCAACCAGATTGGATAACTGAAGCAAGAGATGAATGGAAGAAGGACAAAGATGTATGGACACTCATTCAAAAGTTGCAGCAAGATCCTATTACATATGATACATTTAGTTGGAAAAATGATTCCTTATGGTACAAAGATCGCTTATATCTTTGTAATAATTCCCAACTAAAAAAAAAGATTCTTTTGGAATTGCACACTTCTCCTTTAGGAGGACACTCAGGATTTTTAAAAACTTACCACAGGGTGAAGAAAGAATTTTTTTGGGATGGCCTTAAATCTGGTATTCAAAAGTTTGTGGCGGAATGTTTGGTTTGCCAGCAGAATAAAGTGGAAACAATTAAGACCCCGGGACTTCTACAACCTTTATCCATTCCAAGTCAACGTTGGGAGGAGATTTCAATGGATTTTATCAGAGGTTTACCTAAGTCCGAAGGAAAGAGTGTCATCATGGTGGTAGTTGATAGACTTACCAAGTATGCACACTTTTGTGCATTATCTCATCCATTTAAAGCAAGTACAGTTGCTAATACATTTATGGACACAATTCAAAAGCTACATGGAAACCCAAGGGTTATTGTGAGCGACAGAGATCCCATTTTTACTGGAAATTTTTGGACGGAGTTATTTTCTTGTTTGGGTACTCAATTAGCTCATAGCTTATCTTATCATCCTCAATCCGATGGTCAAACTAAGATAGTAAATAAATGTTTGGAAGGATATCTTCGTTGTTTTGTATCTGATAAACAAACACAATGGGTCAAGTGGTTACCTCTCGCAGAATGGTGGTATAACACTTCCTTCCATACTACAGCAAAAATGACCCCATTTATGGCACTTTATGGATATCATCCACCATCCATCACATCATCTTTAAGAGAAAATTCTAAGGTTAAAGCAGTGGAAGATCACATCGAGCATCAACAAGAAGTTCTCCAACTCTTAAAGGATAACCTAAATTTGGCACAAAATTGAATGAAACAATAGGCATATCAACATCACAACGAGAGAATTTTTGATGTAGGAGACTGGGAATTTTTACGGCTACAACCATACAACAAAATGTCCCTCAAGCAAGCTAAGAAGGATAATAAATTATCGCCAAAGCACTATGGTCCTTACAAGGTGTTGCAAAAGGTTGGTACTATGGCATAAAAATTGGAGCTTCATGCTTCTTCACGAGTGCATCCAGTTTTCCATGTTTCATGCTTAAAGAAGGTTATAGGTGAAAATCTTCCAGTTCAAACAATATTGCCAGAACTTGATGAGGAAGGAAAAATCATATTGGAAACTGAAGCGGTCACAGAAACAAGAACTTGATAGCTATGGAATCGATCAATTTTAGAGTATCTCATCAAGTGGAAGAAACTACCCATTGAATATTCTACATGGGAGGATAAGAATTTTATACAGAAGCACCCAACTACTCAAGCATTGAGGACAACACTTTTTGAAGGAGAGGGGCATGTTAGGTCCCTATATTTCTAGTATGGTCCCTTATTGTTGTTAGTGTAACCCCCTTATTGTTATTATTGTACCACTGTAACCCCCATATTGTTATTATTGTGCCCTTAAATTATTATTGTTAGGTCGGCTATGATTACATTGTGGCCCCATGGACTCCTATATATAGAAATGAGGTTTTTTAATTTGAATCATCGAAGAATTGTTCAGTTATGTAATGTATTGGAGGTTGTCCCCTCGAAGTGGCTTATTTATAAGGCGTTGATATATCTTTTCTTCTATTTTTGGGCTGGTTTCACAACAAAAGATGTAGAATGCAATCCAAAAGTAATCACTCGCTTTGAGTACTAATGAAATCCCTCAAAATGCTACAAGAGACAAAGATCTAAATATCAAAGAGAGACCCAAACTCATTTCCTCAAAAGAAGACACTCTTCATTTTTACACTGATCAAGACACAAAGAGGAAGATTTAGTCGAAGGCAAGCAATGTGATATATGACTGTTGGTGGAAAAGAGACTCAAATTCACACAGGGTTAACAGTTAAAAGCTTTTATCACAAAAATCAACTGAAAACAAACTCAATCAAACAAAAAGCCTGAAATATACAACAATATTTGACTCAATAGCAGGTCTGGAAATCAACAAAACATGCAACCATGCATATGACTCGAAAACACCTAGAATTCCTAGGATGATAAGGATGCATGGCTCGAAAGAGCGACGACCAAAGATAGAGAAATTGAGGCAAAGATGTCGTTGAACAGAGAAGAACAAGAGCTATTTGAACAAATAAAGAAACTCAGAAGGACAAGACATAATGGCAAGTAATAGAAAAAAACCCTAAAAAAATACACACAGAATTGGTGCGCCTGTGAGTTTGCACCCCATGCTGGAAGAGGAAAGGCACAATTGTGTTAAGGAATTCAATGTTGATCGACGCGTTTATCAGAGAAAGAACAATGCCGGTCAAGGGAAATGGTAAAAAATAAAAGGGTTTTCTTTAATGGAACCATGCTTATCACTTCAATAAAGATATAAATTACTGTAAGCAGTTACAAAAACCACAGACAAAGGGAGATGGACACGACAAAATATCGACGAAAAAACGAAAAATCAAAGAGTGAAGAAAGAGACTAAAGGAAATGAATCCCCAATGGAGTCACCAATTTTTTATGCAGGAAAATCCTCTCTGTGGACAGAGATGATCCCTCTAGCCCTAGGATGGTTCTAGTAACAAAGGGAACAATATAACACCTACTTTCCTAGATTATAAATGAACACAGATCGTATGGAGATGACCTACCTCGATCTGATGCTGTGATGATACTCCTTGCCCAAGTCCTTTTGATCCTTTCTCTTCTTATTTAGATCCCCGCTGTCGCCAATGCTCAGTTACCTTCACAAGTGATCAAACAACACAAAAAATGAAAGGACAACATGAATTTTAAATAAAAAATCTATCTAGTTGATCAAGGAGTACTAGAAATCTAATCACAAATCATGGACAAGAATGGAAAGTAAGAATCAGTTGTATCATATTAATATAAGAGGAGGAGTTACAACCTGCACCTTGATGTCGAATATCTCCTTCAACGGGTCTGGATCTAAGCACGTCTCTAAAGAACTCGTTTTAACTCGGTACGAGAAGGCCAAAGGTCTCAACTCTCCTTCAATGCCTATAGCAACAATTCTATCTCTGTTGTTCTTCTATCTCTGTTCTAACTAACAAAAGTGTGGGGGATTTCCATTTTAGAGTGGTGATAGAGGGAACATGGATCCACTTAAGGTGGGGAAATGGATTATCTCCGTGGGTAGTTCCTCTTTTGTAGGAACAAGAGGCCCAAAGGGAGAATTTGGGCCCTATCCCAATGAAAAAACAACTAGCTCTCTGCCCACAAAGCTTCTAGATCAAAAATCTTCATTTCCATTTTTAAAAAACCTTCAAGAAGTGGATCAACGTGGGTGTGATCTCCATACTAGCTCTAATCGGTGTTGATCATAAACTTAATATGAGTCATCCATGTGGGTGAGCCAAATAAGGGACACACTGCTCTAAATAAGCATGTTTTTAAGGAGCTACTCCGAGAATGATTAACAGAGAGTTTGTTCTGCATACTGTGAGGGATGTAATGACATATTTTCATGATGGAAAAGAGACACAGGGATCACTGTTAAGGTCTTCCATAAGTTTGGAACGATGAGTACGGGGACAGTGACAAAAAGTTGTTTAACACCTACTCTGTATAGGTAGTAGGATCTTTGATGTATCTAGTAAACATAAGGCCAAACATCTATTATGCTGTAAATACTCTTAGTCAGTTCATGGTAGAAACTAAGAGGGCTCATTGGGCAGCAACCAATCATGTTGTCAGGTACCTTCAAGGAACAATCGAGCTTGGATTAAAGTACACCTGTAGCAGTGATGTCAGGTTGAGTGGGTTCACTGTCATAGATTGGGTTGGGAGTCCAATAGATCGGAAGAGTACTAGTGGGTATTGTTTCAGTCTAGGATCAAGAATCACTTCTTGGTGCAGTAGGAAACATAAATATGTGGCACTGAGCTCAATGGAGGCTGAATATATGGCAGCATGCACAACCTCGCGTGAGGCCATATGGCTTTGGAAACTTCTTGTAAACCTACTAAAAGAGAAAATGGAGGCGACCAATATTTTATGTGATAATCAAAGTTGCATCAAGATCTATGAAAATCTTGTGTTTCATGATTGGTCAAAGCACATTGACATCAAGTGTCACTTCATCAAGTACTGTGTCCAACGAGGAGCTATATAGCTGCAATAAACTCCAACAGGAGAAAAAGTGGCATACATTCGCATGAATGCTCTGGGGAAGACTAAGTTTGTCTACTTCAGAGAGAAGATGGGGATGATCAGGAATCCATTCCAATAGTAGGAGTAGATAAGATCCATATTCTGAAGGAGTTGCAGTACAGATGCAACAGTGACAATGGTAGTGCCATGGGAAGTAGTACAGAAGGCATCAACACAACATATGAGGGGCAACATCTAGAGATTAACAACACAGAGGATGCTTCAAAAGAAGAGCAACATGTAGCTGGCATATTGCTGGAACACTTTCCTCGCTAAGAGGGAGTGTTGATTTTTGTAGCATAAGAAAGTGTTCTAAGTCTTGATGCAACATTATTTGAAACATTTGAGAGATGATATCAGCAGTGGCTTCGAAGCCCTTCTTTTTTTCTTTTGAGGGTCCTATTTTTTTTATAAAAGAATTTATCGCTCAATTCCCTTGAAAGGTTAAAGAAAAAATATTAGTCACTCAATCCACAGAGAGAACAAGATTGGAGGGTATTGCTCCACCATGAATCCAACATGCACTAATTCTTCAATCTAATCCTGCACTTAAATTCTGATCCTAGATTAGATCGATCAAGTTATGATGTGGAATTTTTTTCATGTGTTCAATCCATGCAAAACGGATTCTAGTGATAGGAAGGCATCTTCGTGATGATTTAGGATTAGATTCTTCATTTCAGCCCCCAGAAAATATGAAGTTTAGGGGTTTAATGGAAAGAGGTTCTCAATATGGGCGATTCAAAGTTCAAACTAGTGTCTAAAAACTCTTGGATGGCGACCGAGAATTGGAACAATATGTACCTCCAACGGGTTCCCTTATAGAAGGTTTCTGATTAGTTGCTTTATGTGTTGTTAAACCTATTACAAATAGTTCACCTATTTCTCCAATGGGAAGATTTATGGGAAGGAAACTCAAAACATTGGAAGCTGCACTAATAAATCCACCAATTCTATTTATTCAAGGCACCATTCACCAAGTTCAACTGTGGTGTAGTGATCTGGTCATGGAAGAAGAACACACTCTTGTAGGAGAGTGGGATTTTCGCTCAACACTTGCATCCTCTTTACATTTGTATGGACCAGCGAATATAGACATAAAGGGCAGTGCTCCTTGACATGTTAAGTTTAAGTTTCGAGATCCTGTGAGGTGTCAGATCATATGGATGAAGCTTAATCTACAGAAACCTAGATCAATCTCAGTTAGTTCATTAGAGAGGGGATTTGATCTTTTATCTCTTGAAGGAAGGAATTCATTGCCACCAAGTAGGAGTTCATATTTTGTAGGTCAGCTTGCAGCTTCCCTATTTATCCATACAAAATAGAGTCGAATTCTATTCCCTAATAGAAAGTGGTTCCAGCTTTTTCTCCTCAGTGAACTTTGCCAGCGCCGAAATCTTTAATTTGAAATAAGGCTTTGATGCAATCTTTGATTCAACCCATTCAAAAAGATTAATTATGGCATACTAATGACATTTTACATGCAAACCTCCAACGAACTTTGTACAAATCAGGATCTATATGCATATATTTAATACCGATATAAAAATAGCATAACATAGTCCATTCAGAATATACACATATAAGACAAAGCATAATGAAACTATATCTCATTAAATAGTACTGCCTAAACATTCGACTTAGACACTCTCTCCTTCCTCCTTTCTTGCATGCCTCAATATTATACATTTTCTCGGTCTCTCCTCACACTCCCGCACGAATCCTCTCTACTCTACCTCTCTCTTATCTTCTCTTTCGAAATTACAACCCAGAGTATCAAACTAACTAATAGCTTCCTTCCAAAAATGAAGGAGTTACTATTTTTTTAGTGCACAGAATCCTATCATGACTCAATGATCTAACTGCTTGGCTTGATCTCCTTGAAGGGAGGATCAACTTGCCACTTATTCCTATTTCTACTCAGAATTTGACACCAAACTAACTATTTTCATAATTTTCAATTAATAAAAAACTTAAACATCAATTTTCCTCCAATCCCTTGTTAGCCACAACATGTGAACACACCATCACATTGTTGGCTAGGTCTAGATGCTCCTACATCAGACTCCTAGGGGTGAAAAGTCTTGAACCCCGGTTCATCAATTCTGCCACTATAAAACTTGTAGCTTCCATCTCTACATTATTCATTCATGTAAATACTTGATGCTTCCCCTACAGGATGCTTCACCCACTTGATAAAATATCACAAATAATTTTCTGTCTTGTTCATGTAGCTTGCTTCTCTTTACTTATCATCACACTTCATTGCTGGTTTCAGCTTACTGGGCTTCCATATCTTATTTTGCAGTTTTCCATTACATTCACCTGTATCATTCTTTTCGGTCAATATTATTTTCTTCTTTTGTCCTCTATATATTCCCTTGGAATGTTGTTGTATGAGTCTCCACAATTCATCAATTTCTTTGTCCAATTCACTTATCAAATGCCAAATACTATTCTTCTGCAAATAGATGTGTTCTTGCATAAGAACATCATAATCCACGTGCCAATATTTTCCCATATACATCTCTAAGAAATTCAAATGCCTTCTCTATTGATGCCCCGCAACACTTCTAATTCATTCTTCTGGATTCTCATTCATGGCTTCATCACTTACTTCAATTTCCAGTATACCTTCCATCCCACAAATTTCTTGAAGACTAAGAACTCTTCCTTCTTGCTTAGGTACTTGGGATACCTCTTCTTCTAGTAACTTAATTTTTGTATCCTTGATGATTATGGCATCATATTCATCTAATTATTTTTCTATACTGATGGAAATACCATTGGCATAATCTTCCTCTGAGATGTTACTTTCAACCTCTTCTTCATCAACAACTCTTTGCTTTATAATAGTATTCTTGTTACCGTCATCCCTTGAAACCAACTCTGGTTCAACAGATCCATACTGTGGATTCAACATCATTCCATATTTATGATACATTCTTATCTCGTCCTTCTT
The DNA here is from genome assembly GCA_034641835.2 of Pinus albicaulis. Lineage (NCBI taxonomy): Eukaryota > Viridiplantae > Streptophyta > Pinopsida > Pinales > Pinaceae > Pinus > Pinus albicaulis. The sequence goes on along the minus strand of CM076578.1, from coordinate 1,892,975,253 downwards.
TACTTCAATCTGATCTTAAGAGTTAATTACCTGTTTCAAATTCACTTCACATCGCCTTATTCCTGCATATAAATCTTCATCGAAATCAATCAATTCATTAAGCACAAATGCTTCACCCTGTTTTCTCTGTATGCCAACATTCTTGACAACTTATTTTTCACATTTGTCATTTATGACAACTTCTTCATTCTCATTCAACTCCGATTTTACAGTCTAAGTACTTACTCTCTGGTTTTCTAGCCTCTTCTCCAAAAGACTTAACTCATGCCACAAATATGCCATCTCACTTGGAATTTCTCCCAAAAGTTATACACAATCTTCACTATCTTCATTATCTGCAACAACTGTCAGTAGTCCTTCTTTACTCTGGTTGTCTTCAAGGTTAAAAACCTTCAGTAACTATTTACCATCCACAAATTCTTCTATAGCAACCTTCAGTAGCTACTTTTCTTTGGCTTCAGTCTTCAATAGTTGTCCAATACTTGCATAATTCATTACAATTGTGTTTAATAGCCGCCCTTCCTCTTGCATCACAAGATTATGTGAATGTCCTTCTTCCATATTCTGAAAAGCCAGATCTTTTATTTTATTTTCCCCTATGACAACATTGAATAGTTTCCCTTCTTCAGTGTTTCCTGCATTCACACACAAAATATTTGTTTCAAAACTATGAGATACTAAGGTCTCCTTAGATAATTTCATCATTAATTCTTTTAGTTGAATTTCACTTCTTGAATACACCATAATATTCTCCATTAGTTTTGTATTAGATTCATCAGTTTTCCTGAGAAAACTCTTTGATTCATATTCATATGAATGGATCCCTTCCTTCTCGATCAAATTTTTCTCAAGCTCAGCTTTCTTGCACCCTTTATCCTTCTTCCAAGCCAATGATTGTTGTCTCTGCTTCTGCTGCATTGCAAACCATTGCACCTTCTTATTTCTCATCATCCATCCATAACACCCATGTTCATTATTCTCTTGAATCAACCTGTTGACAGGAAAATTTGTCCGACCAATAGTAAGGGGATCTCCCCGGTAGAAAGTCCCAATTAGACCTTGAACCATTTGGAATAGGGATCCCGTCCGGGGTGTGGGTCCGGCTACAGCTTAAGTCACCTTCCCTTCGGTCTCAAAAGAACTCGATCGAACCTGCGGACACAAACTTAATCACATGATATAAGATACATGGTTGATGCATTAAACACATATATAACACTATGCGTAGCGAGACAAATAATGAAGCATGCATGCCAAAGGAGGTGTTGTTAACAACACATCTTTGGGATTATGCTTGTAGGCTATTCTGACCACAAAAGAAACAGTTCTTTGTGGTGAGATGCCCCTTTACTTCCTGAAAGATAAAATCGAAATGCTAATAAACAAATTCATTAACACCCATTAAGAAATAAATTAAATTGAACATCATTAATGCAAGTACAGGAAACCATAATGCACAAATGATGCCATTAAGAGTGCAGTTTCATTAATCGAAAGATGTTTGAAACTGTATATAAATACTCATAGTGTTCGCACAGCAAAACACATTAGATATAAAAGGAGTTTCAACATGTATCTGTATTCATATGCAAAAAGAGTGTTATCTTTCAATACAATGTTGTATAGCTCTCGAGTCCCAAAAAGAAAGATCCTTTACAAGTTCTCGAAGGAAGCATTTATAGAGAAAAGCTTGCCCTTTGGGCTCCCTAACTTTTCGATTTCCGGACTGTTGGGATGCCTTGCGACCCAGTCTGTTCTGCAACCTGCGACCTCGTAGTCCTCTCAATTTGGATGGGCATTATTGTTTCCTTGTATTACCTGCAAGACAAAAGAGTAAATCAACATCTTCTCATATAACCTGCAGATAAGTGAATTAAATCAGCCATATATGTATATATATATACATGTTAGGGAATCAACACATGAAATGTGATAATTTTGTCAGAGCCAAAATTAGTTGGACCCCTATGTGGTCAAATGTTGTGGCATTAAGTCATCAAAGAGAACAACTTATTGTAGGCTTCCCTATGTCCCTTTAATCACTGCACTGTATCTTCAACATTTTCCTCAGACTCCACCAAGCTGAAGCTATGCTTGGCATGAGGAAGCGCTTCGCTCTCCTCATGCTCAGTTGTGTCTAGTTCACTTAGGTGTTTAGAGTGTACCAGTAGATGAGTTGCCAACTGTGTACATTCAGTAATAGTCTTGAATGGTACTCTTCCGAATGAAAGGTGCATGTTAATCTTCGAACCCCTTGTATCTCTTTGACGGTGCAACACAAACAAAAGGAATCCTCCCCGATATTGATTATCAAGAAAATTCTATATTGCCATGTAGGCAAAGTAGCACCATTTTCAACTATGGTCTTAAAACCATTGTAATGCTACCACATATAGACTTTGCCATTGTTTACTTGACCTCACCATTATAAAATGATGATATCGTATGAACATATGCCATAGGCTCCACGTGAACTATTAATACAACCTTCATGTAAATGTGCAACATTCTTTAAACTGGTTTGGAAGATGATGATATTGTTCATTTTCATTGGTGCAAACTAGTATGTTTCCGCGACTTAGTGATCTGGTCATGTAGTCGCATGGTTGGGGAGTCGCATCCCAGTGGGATTTGCATGCTCTGCGACCTGGCGACTTGGTCGCACAGTCGCATGGTCGCGTGATCACATTTTGGGTCATTTTGCACATTCTGCGACTTGGCGACTTGGTTGCACAATCGCAAGGTCGGGTGATCGCATTCTGGATGGATTTGCAAGTTCTACGACTTGGCGACTTGGTCGCATAGTCGCACGTTTGGGTTCCCTTGGATTTTGAGAGAACGAAAATGGCGTATGCTATCCCGACGTTGATGGAGCTCGACGAGGTTTTATTTTTTAATTTTCCTCTATCTGAGCACTAATAGAATGATCTCCTCCTGCTAGATTAATTTGCACCGTCGGTAGAAGGTAAAGCAGCCTTCGAAGATTCCGCAATCTGTCGCTTCCGATGTCGATCTTCAGGATGCACTAGTCACTGAAGCATGCATGTATGGGAAAAATTGCCTTATATCATTCTGCGCTTTGATCAATCTTGGTATGGGAAGTTTCCCGTTTGCGTGCAGGCCATAACCAAAACATGTGGCTTACGAAAGCTGTTTTCCTCACAGGGCATTTTCGTTTCTGACATAGTTCCATATTGAAACACTGAAGCCACCCTCCTTCTATTCCAAGCTCTGAAAAATCTCCGCATGCACCGTTATGGCTTCAAAATGTGTTTTCCAATTACAAGTTCTGAGGCTGACATGTGCATGCACAAGGCTCATCCAAATGGCAGGTGATAACATTGCACCAGTCTCTTTCATGAATCTTGACTACAATGACTGGAGGCAGTTGGATGACCTCGTGAAATTTCCCTACTTTGTCAATTTTGCATAACAAGGAAAATCCAGAAAGCTTGATTTAGCCCACGGATAAAATATGTCATCCTTTTTTCTATTTTGCATGGCCTGAAGTTGCGGCATGCTGAGATGCTGTGGACAGGCTGTGCGTTAGAATCTCTCGGATTTGGTGTGATAATACCAACGTTACAAAACCATCTACCAAACCAGCGGATAAAATTACCATCTGTTCGACGTCCTCTTAGCAAGCTTACTCAGCTCTTCCAGTGGTCGCGGCCCCTGGCTTGGCCTCGGTGGTGAGCTGGATTTGTGATATCACCCATGGCGTATTTAACGACCTGTTCATAACCACCACCTGACGGTTAACAAATCCGTGGCATGCGAGAAGCTTCTTCGGTGATAACATGTCCTCTTGCTTACTCATATTACTGATCTTCTGTGTTGTTTTAAACATAGGCTATGGGTTGTCAAATATAATCTCACCATCGTAATTATAACAATGTCGCCATGGGTTTGTTACGATGTTTGGCTCCATGTTTAAATGCAAAATTTGGCTGCTATATATATGCCGCAAATGTTTATTATGGATTAAAACTTCAGCATAAAAGCATTTGAGCCAATCGAAATGTTTATGCCCATATGTCACGTGTCCATGTAGTTTTGCTCCACCATCTCACATGGTTGGAAAACCACATGTTCTTTCACCGCTTAAATCATGGTCATAGATTATTATATATCGCACCATAGTTGTCATAACATGCCACTATATGTGGTCATAACACTCCGCTCCATGTTTTAAACATAATTTGTGATCACTATATCCGCCATAGAAATATGTAAGCCCATTTGTAATGTTTCTTCATATAGTTCTAATCCGGCATCTCATATGGTGTTGAAACCATGTTGTTTTCATCCTTTTGCGTTTATCATTTGCTTTTCCTTAGGTTGTTAGCGCAAATGGATAAAAATTTTCATGCCAAGGCTGCCACCTCATAACATGAATTCCTCTTGCTTTGAAAAATCAATATTTGACATCTGCTACTCGGCAATTAAGCTGGGATGTCTTCTGAGAATATTTGAAATGCAAGGTTGATGATATTTGTGTGCGTGCCCATAAAAACTGCTTTTCGTTGTTAACAAGTGAATGATTGGAATGCATGTCTCTTTGTCTGTGCTATATTGAAGTCGAATTGCAACTAATTTAGCTGCTGTTTCAAATGACGATGCGCTGGAATGGATTCAAACTCAGCTACAAGACTTTAGATCTTAAGATTGATATTGGCGTTGAATAGATGTATGATTAAGACATTCTTTGTGATAAATGATCGCTGCTGATGTATGTTCCAATTAAAGAACCATCTCCTTGACAAGTTTGTCACAACCATCGGATTGCTCCTTTGCAAATACTGCTTTATCTAGAATAGAAGGATTAATATTAAATTAAAACACTTTTGAACTCCCCTTGCCCAATAAAGCTTTCAGAGTCTCTTTTTTAGGCCGCATTAGAGAAGGCAAGCCCTCATATGGAACCAGTGATGTAAAATCTTTATCCAACTTCTCCTTGAGATTTCCATCATCATCCTTCTCTTAGTTTTTTTTTTTGTGGAATCTTGTACAATTTTCTTTTAGCAATTATCTCCTCTAGGATTTATTTTTTTAATTTATTCTTATTTTGTCTCCTTCTAAAATAGCAGCATTTGGGATTGTTTCTTGATCAACGCCTCCACCAAAATGCAGCTTCCTGGTAATTGTGTCATCATCATTTTCATCTTCAAACACTCTCATCCTCAAGGTCGTCAATAGTTGATAGAGAAACACCATGATGAGTAAGAATGTCATCTTCTCCATCTGATAAAGTGTATTTGTCCTTCTTAAGCATCTGTGACTGTCGCTCACGCTGGAATCTAATGATAGCCTTATCTGCATCTTCAAGAGCGTCATCATTTTCCCTAGACCGCATGTCCAAGAAAACATTAGCTTTTCCACTTTGTTTTTATTCTTGTAAGAGAGTCTTCTTCCTCATGATTGACAACTTCCCTAACCATTATGCTCTTGTTAGTTGGGTTCCAATCTCTTCCTCCTAATGTGATGGTGATATTCTTTGGTATATCATCTGTGGCATCACCTGCACGTAAAATTATAACACTAATTAGTTTACAGTTAACTTTTAGAGAACGGTGCCCCCCAAATAATAAATATTAGACTATGAGCTTGGCGAAGTGCTAAAACAGAGCGCCTGGACAATCCATGATGCAAGCGCTCTTAATGTAAATACATACAAGTTTCCATTCGAATGTATGCATGGCGATCCTTCGCACATGGCGTGATTGCAGCAACAACATCTGATCATGATGGCGAGACAACTCATGAGGGGTTGGGGATAGGTCCCTAGGATGTCACTGACCGCAAGTTTGGTGAAAGACCTTAACGACTAAGTGAGCAAAGGGGGACCCGAAATTTTAAATATACCTAAAATTTTGGGTGGTGTTGTAGCGGCTACAACAAATGGTGAACCACTGGTAGAATCCAACATCTCTGTCAATATCACAACAAAAGTCTGAGCTAATATAGTGATGTAAGGGAATATTGAACAAGTTCTGTGGGGACCCTTGGAATTACTTTGGCCTTTACAGGTATGCTGAGTCCTTGTGCCTCAACTAGGTCTTGCTAATCAGAACACATCAATAAAGAGCTCACAGATGCCAATAGCTTGTTGATGATGTGAAGAGAAAGAAAGTGGGTTTATTATTCTCATGATTTTTTAAAGTAAGTTTCCGGTGTTGCTCCGTTGCCAGCAGGCCTAGACAGTACCACGGCGGAGTCACTTCAAGAAATCACAAACGTTGCTCCGCTGCCAGCGAGCCTAGTCAGTACCCCGGCAGAGTCGTTGCATTACCTCTCTGTGCAGGAAGCCTTTCTTGATCCTTTACCCTTATTTGTTTCATGTGCTTGTGGCACTTATTTTTCATGGGTGGATGAGGGATCCCGACTTATTTTACAAGCAAGAGAGGTTGTTTCTTGTTTTATAGAAACTGAAAGATATCTTGATTTGGGTTTTCCCTTGTGCCAAACCTTCACATCCCATTTACCACAATAGGTCAAGCGTGCAAAACAGATCATTAAGATGTCCAAGACTATGTCGGGTACAAGGCTTAGGTTACGGGTATAGGCCATTCAAACTCATTAGGTATCCCACAAACAACCAGCTCGTATCTCCCCGACTAAATGAGTTTAGAATCATAGGCATCTTGTTGAGAATGTGACTTCAATGACTTGTCCTAAGAGAAAGCTGCCTCTTGAGATAGCCACTGCAACCTCATGCAAACAATGGGGTTATTGTTACAACAACCGGGGCAGAACAAGTCCGCAAGGTGGTAGGGTTTTAATGAGGGCTCATGCAGTGAGAGGCGATATGTGGAATATTTTCAAAGATATATCAACAATCTGTGAAAATGATGTGAGGAAGACAGTGTACGACGCAATGTAATAGACGAGGCTCAAGACGCAATGCACGCCATGTGCGAGAACGATCAACCAGCTGTAGGTGGAAAAGAGGCTTAATAAAAGTAGTGATTATCTATGCAGCACCCATCAACTGAAAAAGAAATGAGTGGAAAATACTTGTAACATGATGATGCCTAAGATATTAACCATAAACAAAAATAGCAAACGCACTTTTAAATTATAAAGTAAAAATTTGGCAAGTAAACCTAACCAAAACTTTGAACTAACAAATTTTTATTAATAGGTCGTAACTAGCCTACACCTAAAACCATAGCTTAACCAATGATGCAGTCGGGTTATGTGAAATCAACTTTCCAGTGCAGCCACCACATTAGTTCCTGACCTGCAAGAACAACAATGTTCACAATCAGAGCCAGCATACAAAATTGTGCACCAACAGCAAGACTTACCTGAAGAGCATGTGCAATGGCAAGAAGATCATGGATAATTACCAAAGAACATGCCATAATAGATTGTGCAAGATGAATTCCACTTTCATCCTAATACACAGCAATATGTTCTCGAAACTCAACATTTTTTACGAATGACGCAAACCAATTGATGCATAGCCTTAGGTCCGACGGGAGGGGGGTAAGGCATTGCCTGTTTGCAAGTATATTCATTGGATAAGATCCATCGAACCAAACGGAAACCTCATCATGGTGTGGAGGATGATTAGTTTCAGGGAATGGAAGCACTAAGCGTGTGCCAGGCGAGTCATAAATGCTTGCGCATCCAAGTGCAGAAACTCTAGTTTTGAAAACCCTAGTTCGGGGTTGCTCCTGGGTTTGGTCAAGGGTATGAGGATCAAAATCCAGACCTTTGAGCGAGGGATTGTCCAACTTTGATGGTTTGGCGAGATCAACAAGAGAATGGATGTGAACATGGATTGTGGTGGGTTGCAAAATGTCAGTGGGATTTGTATCGATTCGGTTAAATGTTTGCACACTGACAGATTGATAAATTGATGTATCCAATTCTCTAGATTTTCAGGGTGGGGTGAATTTGATGTGGTTATGGTGGGAGGAGCATGGTACCTGGTGATCATCATTTCAGAAACGGTCGGCAGAAGCTGAAGCACTTTTATTTTCTGATGGGTACTTGAATCTTCCAAAAGAGACTCATCGAATTCTGGTGTTTCCATGTGGTCGGAAAAGAGGTGCGAGTGATAGTCCTCAGCGGTATGATTGAATATGTTTTCAGATAAGCAGGGATCGATGTACCCATTGATTTGATCAAGTTGGGTACTTGGCATGTTGGGCTCCCCGTGAGTTACCGACTAGGATGGATCAATAAAGAGGACATCTTGAAGTTGCCCAGATAGGAAATTGCTCCTATGGTTGTCTAAAGATTTTGAGTGAGACAGATCAAATCTAAAAGATTCATCGATTTTGGACTGTGATTGCGAAACACCATCTGCGTGCTTATGATTTTCGCCAATACCAGTATAAGGAAATTTTGAATGTCTCGAAGAAATTACTGGTGTGGCAGGATTGTGAAATAAATCAGGGAATAATGAACGAACAGATTGAGTCGCAGGGGCGTTAACCATACAAGGCTTTTCAACACATGCATCCGTATCATTCAGAGAAAACAATGATCTGGCAGGCCCTGTAAGGGAATCGACTTCATCTGGGATAGGAGTCGATTCATAAGCAGTATGTGAATCAGATTTAGGACTATGTCCAGAGATACATCGAGTGGGCTCGAGGTAGGTTTCATGAACCGGGAGAGATAATGGGCCCATCTGGTTTTGAAGCTTTGATTCGACAGGGTGCGTGAAAGATTCAAAGGTAGTACAATAGGCTTTATCCTTGTGCACCCGTTTATCATTGCTCATAACTTTCGAGGTCACAACTCCACTACCCGACAACTCAGGAGGAGGAGCGAGAATGTCACAAAAATCAATACTCTCCTCAGAGGCCTGAATTCCATTTGGGCTGGGGAAGATGGACAAGGAAGCATTAGGGACAAAGTCTGAACAACCGTTGACTTGCGGGTCATCATAGGGAACAATAGGCTCAGGCTGGGCTGCTAACTGAAATTGTTCAAGGGAGATGAGAATCACATAGCTGAACTGTTCACTTAACAACTCCCAATCGACATCCTTTTCAGGGAACTCAAAAAAATAATGAACAAATCTGATAAAAAATTCATCTAGAGGTTCCTGAGGTTCCATTCTGATGTGATTTAACTTTATCAATACACTTTGAAAATTGTACCTGTGAAAAGCTTATTCTAATTCACTGGTGAGTTGTTCAAATGAATGGATGGAAGCTTCCGGCAATGTGTGGCACCATTGCTTAGCGTGAACTTTGAGGGTGAGGAAGAAAAGCAAACAAATCAAACCTTCATTTTCAATTTCGTAGCACTCACCAAAGTCATAGAAATCTAAAAGGTGTTGGGTTATGGACACTCCATTTTCACCATCGAATTTTAACTGAGACAAGTGATACATAAGTTCATCGAGGATGAGACATCGAGGCTCATAAAACTCTAACAAACATCTCAGGAGAATGATTTGGGAATGAGCCATTACAGATATGAGAATAACTGCAGGCTCTAAGGGCTAAGCTTGTCATCTAGCCCTCCTTCTAGTACCAATTCTTTTGACGGGAAAATATGTTCGGCCAATAGTAAGGGGATCTCCCCAGTAGAAAGTCCCAATTAGACCTTGAACCGTTTGGAATAGGGATCCTGTCTAGGGTGTGGGTCTAGCTACCGCTTAAGTCACCTTCCCTTCGGTCTCAAAAGAATTCGGTCGAACCTGCGGACACACACTTATTCACATGATACAAGATACATGGTTGATGAATTAAACACATATATAACACTATGCGTAGCGAGACAAACAATGAAGCATACACGCCGAAGGAGGTGTTGTTAACAACACATCTTTGGGGTTATGCTTGTAGGTTATTTTGACCACAAAAGAAACAGTTCTTTGTGGCGAGATGCCCCTTTACTTCCTGAGAGATAAAAACGAAATTCTAATAAACAAATTCATTAACACCCATTAAGAAAGCAATTAAACTAAATTGTTTATTAAACTAATGGGCATTATTTTTTCCTTGTATTACCTGCAAGACAATAGAGTAAATCAACATCTTCTCATATAACCTGCAGATAAGCGAATTAAATCAGCCATATATGTATATATATATATACATGTTAGGGAATCAACACATGAAATGCGATAATTTTGTCAAAGCCAAAATCTGTTGGACCCCTGTGTGGTCAAATGTTGTGCCATTAAGTCATCAAAGAGAACAACTTATTATAGGCTTCCCTATGTCCCTTTAATCACTGCACTGTATCTTCAAAATTTTCCTTAGACTCCACCAAGCTGAAGCTATGCTTGGCATGAGGAAGCGCTTCACTCTCCTCATGCTCAGCTGTGTCTAGTTCACTTAGGTGTTTAGAGTGTACCAGTAGATGAGTTTCCAACTGTGTACATTCAGTAATAGTCTTGAATGGTACTCTTCCGAACGAAAGGTGCATGTTAATCTTCGAACCCCTTGTATCTCTTTGACGGTGCAACGCAAACAAAATGAATCCTCCCTGAGATTGATTATCAAGCAAATTCTATATTGCCATGTAGGCAAAGTAGCACCATTTTCAACTACGGTCTTAAAACCATTGTAATTCTACCACATATACACTTTGCCATTGTTTACTTAACCTCACCATTATAAAATGATGATCATCGTACGAACATATGCCATAGGCTCCATGTGAACTATTAATACAACCTTCATGTAAATGTGCAGCATTCTTTAAACTGGTTTGGAAGATGATGATATCATTCATTTTCATTGGTGCAAACTAGCATGTTTCCGCAACTCAGTGACCTGGTCGCGTAGTCGCATGGTTGGGGAGTCGCATCCCAGTGGGATTTGCATGCTCTGCGACCTGGCGACTTGGTCGCACAGTCGCATGGTTGTGTGATCACGTTTTGGGTCACTTTGCATGTTCTGCGACCTGGCGACCTGGTCGCACAATCGCAAGGTTGGGTGATCGCATTCTAGATGGATTCGCAAGTTCTGCGACTTGGAAACTTGGTCGCACAGTCGCACGTTTGGGTTCCCTTGGATTTCGAGAGAACGAAAAAGGTGTATGCTATCTCGACGTTGATGGAGCTCGACGAGGTTTTCTTTTTTAATTTTCCTCTATCTGAGCACTGATAGAACGATCTCCTCCTGCTGGATTAATTTGCGTCGTCGACAGAAGGTAAAGCAGCCTTTGAAGATTCCGCAATTTGTTGCTTCCGATGTCGATCTTCAGGACGCACTACTCACTGAAGCATGAATGTCTAGGAAAAATTGCCTTATATCATTCTGTGCTTTGATTGGTCTTGGTATGGGTAGTTTCTCATTTGTGCGCAGGCCATAACAAAAACATGTGGCTTACGAAAGCTGTTTTCCTCACGGGGCGTTTTCGTTTCTGACATAGTTCCATATTGAAACACTGAAGTCGCCCTCCTTGTATTCCAAGCGCTGCAAAATCTCCACATGCACCATTATGGCTTCAAAATGTGTTTGCCAATTACAATTTCTGAGGTTGACATGTGCATGCACAAGGCTCATCCAAATGGTAGGTGATAGCATTGCACCAGTCTCTTTCACGAATCTCGGCTACAATGACTAGAGGCAGTTGGATGACCTCATGAAATTTCCCTACTTTGTCGGTTCTGCATAACAAGGAAAATCCGGAAAGCTTGATTTTTCCCACGGATAAAATATGCCGTCCTTTTTTCTGTTTTGCATGGCCTGAAGTTGCAGCATGCTGAGATGCTGTGGACAGGCTGTGCGTTAGAATCTCCTGGATTTGGTGCGATAATACCAACGTTACAAAACCATCTACCAAACTAGCGGATCAAATTACCATCTGTTCGACGTCCTCTTAGCAAGCTAACTCAGCTCTTCCAGTGGTCGTGGCCCTTGGCTTGGCCTCGGTGGTGAGATGGATCTGTGATATTGCCCATGGCGTATTTAATGGCTTGTTCATAACCACCACTTGACGGTTGACAAATCCGTGGCACGCGAGAAGCTTCTCCGGTGATAACACATCCTCTTGCTGACTCGTATTACTGATCTTCTGCGTTGTTTTAAACATAGGCTATGGGTTGTCAAATATAATCTCACCATCATAATTATAACAATGCCGCTATGGGTTTTTTACGATGTTTGGATCCACATTTAAACGCAAAATTTGGCCGCTATATATATATGCCGCAAATGTTTATTATGGATTAAAACTTCAACATAAAATCATTTGAGCCAATCGAAATGTTTACGCCCATATGTCACGTGTCCACGTAGTTTCGCTCCACCATCTCACATGGTTGGAAAACCACATGTTCTTGCACCGCTTAAAGCATGGTCATAGATTATCATATATCACACCATAGTTGTCATAACATGCCACTATAGGTGGTCATAACACTCCGCTCCATGTTTTAAACATAAATTGTGATCACTATATCCGCCATAGAAATATGTAAGCCCATTTGTAATGTTTCTTCATATAGTTCTGATCCAGCATCTCATATGGTGTTGAAACCATGTTGTTTTTATCCTTTTGCGTTTATCATTTGCTTTTCCTTAGGTTGTTAGCGCAAATGGATAAAAATTTTCATTCCAAGGCCGCCACCTCATAACATGAATGCCTCTTGCTTTGAAAAATCGAGATTTGACATCTGCTACTCAGCAACTAAGCTGGGATGTCTTTTGAGAATATTTGAAATGCGAGGTCGATGATATTTGTGCGCGTGCCCATAAAAACTGCTTTTCATTGTTAACAAGTGAATGATTGGAATGCATGTCTCTTCGTCTACACTATATTTAAGTCGAATTGCAACTAATTTAGTTGTTGTTTCAAATGACGATGCGCTGGAATGGATTCAAACTCAGCTACAAGAATTTAGATCTTAAGATTGATATTGGCATTGAATAGATGTATGATTAAGACATTCTTTGTAATAAATGATCGCTCTTGATGTACATTCCAATTCAAGAACCATCTCCTTGACAAGTTTGTCACAATCATCGGATTGCTCCTTTGCAACACTGCTTTATCCAGAATAGAAGGATTAATATTAAATTCAAACAATTTTGAACTCCCCTTGCCCAATAAATCTTTCAGAGTCTCTTTTTTAGGCCTCATTAGAGAAGGCAAGCCCTCAGATGGAACCAGTGATGTAAAATCTTTATCCAACTTCTCCTTGAGATTTCCATCATCATCCTTCTCTTAGTTTTTTTTTTTGTGGAATCTTTTACAGTTTGCTTTTAGCAATTATCTCCTCCATGATTTATTTTTTGAATTTATGCTTATTTTGTCTCCTAAAATAACAGCATTTGGGATTGTTTCTTGATCAGCGCCTCCACCAAAATGCAGCTTCCTGGTAATTGTGTCATCATCATTTTCATCTTCAAACACTCTCATCCTCAAGGTCATCAAGAGTTGATAGAGCAACACCATGATGAGTAAGAATGTCATCTTCTCCATCTGATAAAGTGTATTTGTCCTTCTTAAGCATCTGTGACTGTCGCTCACGCTGGAATCTAATGATAGCATTATCTTCATCTTCAAGAGCGTCATCATTTTCCCCAGACCGCATGTCCAAGAAAACATTATCTTTGCCACTTTGTTTTTATTCTTGTAAGAGAGTCTTCTTCCTCATGATTGACAACTTCCATAACCATTGTGTTCTTGTTAGTTGGGTTCCAATCTCTTCCTCCTAACGCGATGGTGATATTATTTGGTATATCATCTGTGGGATCGCCTACACATAACATTATAACACTAATTAGTTTACAGTTACCTTTTAGAGAACGATGCCCCCCAAATAATAAATATTAGACTATGAGCTCAACGAAGTGCTAAAATAGAGTGCCTGGACAATCCATGATGCAAGCACTCTTAATGTAAATACACACAAGTTTCCATTTGAATGTATGCATGGCGATCCTTCGCACATGGCGTGATTGCAGCAACAACATCTGATCATGATGGCGAGACAACTCATGAGGGTTTGGGGATAGGTCGCTGGGATGTCACTGACTACAGGTTCGGTGAAAGACCTTAATGACTAAGCGAGCAGAGGGGGACCCGAAATTTTAAATATACCCAAAATTTTGGGTGGTGTTGTAGCGGCTACAACACAACCTTTCTATCTTACTGAGCATTTCCTTGATCTCAATGATTCCTTTGTAAACCTCCTTTTGAATTGTCCTATGGATGTCATTCAACTGGACTTCTTCCTTCAATTGATTGTAATATTTCTCTCTATTCTTCATATGAATATGGATAGTCATCTTCCTTCCTAATTTCATGATAGTGTCATAGGATTGTATTCCATCTCTCTTATCTAAACTACCTACATGACCACAATGGGTCATCTTTGCTCCTGTTGATATGACAATTTCCAATAACTGTCTATTTTCCTCCAAGTTTACATGACCTGCAAGAACACTATTAGTCATCATTATTTTTCATTATATGTAGATGACTAAATATTGGTTCTAGATTTTTGAAAACAACCTTCCTTGAAAATTGTGAGTTTCAGAAATCTCACTGCCTTCATTATCCTTATGGAAATTGTTTCACTATTTCATCCGCTTTCCATGTGGGAACATATGTAATTGTTGTTTGAGTAGGGATGGAAACAAACATGTTTGATACAAACACGTTGGATACAAACATACCAGAGGTAGATACTGCAGTATTTTTCCAGATAATATTTTCATACAAAGACGTGGCACTTGAAACCCTTGAAACTAGGTGTCCCAACGAAGTGTAACCAATCGGAGCTGAAGGTCGGGTTGAGGGTTGAGAGGCTTGCCCCCCGAAAGGAAATTTTTTAGGAGGGAATTGATGTCCCTCATATAAAGACTCATCCATACCACTAATAGTACTTGAGATGTCAAGGGGAGATGAGACCTCACCTTCAGAAGCCATGGGTGGAAAAAGCTGATGAGCGACAACATGAGATGTATGCGATGAAGGTGCCAAAGGTACACTTGGTGTATCGAAGGGGCTATACTGCTGCTCAAGAGAAAACACTATAGGATCAGATAACGTGTTCTCAGGAAACAAAATATATCTTATTGGCTTATCAGGAGGAGATCGAGTAACAAGAGGTTGAACACTTGGAAGGATGGAAAACTCATTAGTTTGAGTGCCAGTCGATGGCGAAGAGTCATAAGAGACTCGTGATGATGTCCCTTCCGAAGAGGATGATGAAGGGGAAGTTGAACTTGATGGTTCAACCACGATGAATTTATCTCAAAAAGAAAAAAAGGAAAAGAGGTGATTAATTCAAGTCTTTAAAAAAATATATATTCATAAGGAGTTACTCATGATGTGGCCCAAAAATATCTTAATGGGTAAGCCATGTGATCATGGGAAGTTGATTTTAGAACTTAAAAAATAAAATAAAACAAAAAGGGTGAACTAGGTATAAAGGATTAACAGGTATCCATGAATTGTAATATACACCTTGGTGATCAAATGAAAGAGAAATGACTAAGGACTTGACGTACAACAACCAATCTCCCTGAATGTTGTGTTCGGTGTATCACGTCTACAAGGCGGCCGACTCAGTTACCTATGGCAGGGTTGTAGCCTAATGGTGTCTCCCAAAATATACTCGACAATACATGGGAGTCCAAGTCCCTAATAGTGTTGTTTGATGCGTAACTGTTCAGTGAGAGCATCCCAAGTATACTTATCATACATCAATATACTTCTGTACGTGGGATGAGATATCACCCCCAGGTTGTAACGCAGATTATTAGAGACAACTCCCATGTTTTACGACACCAGAACACATCTCTAGCCTAGACCTCTAAATTTGTTTCGTTACGTTCCTAATGCTCCTTAGGTTAATTGAATAAATTTTAGAGTTAATATTGAATTAGTTTTCGGTTTCAAAGTGATGTCACCTGTATTCCTAGGATGCAGCTACATGAGAAAAAAAACAATCATTCATTTCGATGAAAGCTACGCTAATTGGGAAGAAGAATTTCACACAATCAACATAGAAAGCAAACAAATGCATGGAACGACATTTCACTATTTCTTCAAGTGCATAATATAAAGAAAAATGAAAATACTTTTCACTTTCTTAACTTTCACTAAATGCACTAGAAGCGAATCGAAATGAAACTTCTCATTTTTAAAGCAAAAAGAAAGAAAAATCTTTTTGTTTTCTTTATGAGCACAATGAAAAAGATGTAGATTGCAATCCAAAAGTGTTAGAAAATTAAATATTACAGAGCAATGAAACACATAAAATATGCGAAAACACAAGCACACAAAACACATAAAACCAAAGAGACACAGATATACGTGGTTCACCCAGTTTGGGCTACATCCACCCTGAACAGCCAGTCCCTCCTTTCTATTATCCAACAAAATGAAGAGAGACAACCTACAACAAATTTGTTGTAATATCCTTTGTTCTCTCTCATAGTCTCCCTCTATGTTTCTCGTTCTGAGAATACACATACAATACATAGCCGCAATACAATACCCTCATACAAGAGAAGGGTTGCCTTAAAGGGAAAAAAACCCTAAACTAAACATAATTTCTACCGTCAGATCATTCGCCTAATGAACGGCCCAGATTGACTAGAAATTAATATACTTTTACAAGGCAATTTTACATTTGTTTTTAGCTTCGGAGGCATTGCCCCTGAAACCCCTCGCCAAGGGGGGGCTCCATAAAGTTGCAGCCGCCCCCCCCTGGACCCCCCAGGAAGCGTTTAATTTTAGGCAGTGTTTCCGCCCCATTAAGGTACAGGGGTCCAACGCTGTGATACAAAATAAGCAAGATAATTAGGCTCCACACCCAACAATCTCCCACTTGGAGACTAATTGTAGCAATTGCACCACTGCTTCATTTGCTGGAAAATGAATCCTCTTTGGACCTAGTTGTTTCTCATCTTCATCATCATCCTTGAAGACCAATTGAAACTGAGCATAATCTCAGTTTATTCCTGGTTACAAGTTTTGTTAGCATATCTGCAGGATTCTGGCTAGTGTGTATCTTTTCCAGCTTCAACTATCCATCTTCCAATACTAACCGTATGAAATGGTACTTGAGTTGTATGTGTTTATTCCTAGAATGAAATGTTGTGTTTTTTGCAAGATGAATGGCACTTTGGCTATCACTGTATAATGTGCCCATATCATGCTTCTTACCCAATTCATCCATAAACCTTTGTAATCAAATCATTTATTTACTAGCCTCTATAGCAGTGACATACTCTGCTTCTGTTGTTGAAAGTGCAACAACACTTTGGATTTTTGAAACCCAACTGACAGCTGCTCCACCTACAGTAAATACATATCCTGTAGTGCTCCTCCTGTCATCTCTGTCACTTGCCACATATGCATCAACATATCCCTGTAGAGTAATGTTTGAACCACCAAAGCATAATGCTTGATTTGTGGTATCTCTCAAATATCTAAGAATCCATTTCACTGCCATCCAATGTTATTTTCCTGGATTGCTTACAACTCCCACTGCATGTGCAATATCAAGCCTTGTGTAGACCATTGCATACATTAAGCTTCCAACTACTTATGCATGTATAACTTTAGACATATAGTCCATTTTTTCTTGGGTCTTGAGGCACATCTCCTTACTAAGTTTGAAATGGCTAGCAAAAGGTGTACTAACTAGTTTTGCATTCTGTATATTAAATCTTTTCAACACCTTTTGTATGTACTCATTCTGAGACAGTGTTAATTTGTGATTTTTCCTATCTCTAGTTATTCTCATACCAAGGATTTGTTTTGGAGCTCCCAAATCCTTCATTGAAAATGAATTTTCCAATTTTCTTTTGAGCACATTTATTTCGTGCATGTTAGACCCTGCAACAAGCATGTCATCTACATACAATAAAAATATAATATAATTGCCATCATTTTTCTTTTTTTAGATAAACACAATGATTAGAGTGACATCTAGTATAACCTTGGTCAGACATAAACCTGTCAAATTTTAGATACCACTGCCTTGGAGCCTGTTTTAAGCCATACAAGCTCTTCTTTAACTTGCACACTAAATTTTCTTTCCCTTTGACCTGATATCCTTCTGGTTGCTACATATAGATCTCTTCCTTCAAATATCCATGGAGAAATGCTATCTTTACATCTAACTGTTCAAGATGTAAATCTTCCACTACTACAAGACTTAAAATAGTTTTGATTGAAGTCATCTTAACAACAGGAGAAAATATTTCATCAAAATCAATACCTTTATTTTGTGAAAACCCCTTCACCACAAGTCTAGCTTTGTACCTATGTTTTCCTCCATCTTCTTCCTTCAGCCTGTAAGCCCATTTATTCTTCAATGTAGTTTTACCTACAGGCAACCTGACTAAGTCCCAAGTCTGGTTATGCATTAAGGAGTCCATCTCTTCTTCCATGGCTAGCTCCCACTTCTTCCTGCTTTCAACCTACATTTCTTCTTCATAACATTCGGGTTCACTAGAATCAGTCAACAATAAATAATATAATGAAGGAGAGTATCGTTCAGGGGGTCTACTTATCTTGGTAGATCTTCTAACACCACTTTCAGGTTTTTGAGGTGCCTGTTGCTATTTTGGTGGTTGTTGTTGTTGTGGCTGTTGATTATTATTATTTTTAGGCACCTTTACTTTTTCTGTGATCTCATCAAGAACTGTGTATTCTTTTTTTTCTTTTTCTCTAAAAAACTTTCCCCGTGATTTATTCTTGTGAAATACCTTTTCATTGAATATTACATCTCTCGCTCCTAATGATTTTGTGATTTTCATAATCATATAAGTGATAACCAAAATCATTAACACCATATCCAATAAAGGTATATTTCTTTGATTTTGCCTCAAGCTTTGTTCTATTTTCTTTATTAATATGGACAAAGGCCTCACATCCAAAAGGCTTTAAAAAGGAGTATTTTACCTTTTTACGTGTCCATGCTTCCTCTGGAATACCACCATCCAAGGAACTTGAAGGCCCTCTGTTTATTAGATAAACAGAAGTATTTATAGCATCTCATGCACCTTGCACGCTCCATGATTGTTCTGTTCATCCTTTTTGACACACCATTTTCTTGTGGTGTTCTTGGAACTGTCTTCTCTCTACGAATTCCATGCTATGAACAATACCTATCAAACTCTTTGCTGCAATATTCACCTCCATTGTCTGATCTGATACACTTCAACTTCTTTTCTGTCTCAATCTCAACCAAAGTTTTCCATTTCTTGAAAGTATCAAATACATCAGATTTATTCTAAATACAATAAATCCAAGTTTTTCTAGTTGCATCATCAATAAAAGTAACATAATAACAAGAGACACCAAGAGATGATACCTGAGTAGGTCCCCATACATAGTATGCACAAGCTCTAATTTTTCGCTCTTTTTCTTTTCAACTCTGAGAAATCTGACTCTCTTTTGTTTTCCATAAATACAATTCTCATAGAAATCCAAATCAACATTCTTCAAACCCGGCAAAAAATTTCTTTAGTGAAGAATCTTCATCCCCTTCTCACTCATGTGTCCAAGCCTATGATGCCATAATGTTGCATCTGCTCCTTTGGAAGTTAAAGAATTAACAGAGTTAGAAATACCATTGCATAAATACAATGTACCAACCTTTTCACTTTTTGCTATTACCAGGGCTCCTTTGGTGACCTTCCAAGTTTTATCTGTGAAAGTTGTCACATAACCTTCACCGCCTAACTTCCCTGTTGAAATCAGATTTTTCTTCAGATCTGGAACATGTCTTACCTCCTTTAATAGTCATTGGTTTCCATTCTATTGTTTTAAAAGAACCTTACCCATTCCAACAATTTCATAGAGTTTATCATCACTGAAATGAACTTGTCCAAAATCTCCTTGAACATAGTCATGAAAATATTTCTTATCAGGTGTGGCATGGAATGAGACCCCTGAATCTACAACCCAAGAATCAATAACATTTTTTAAAGAAAGAATCAAAACATCTTGTAACAAATCACCTGTCACATTTTCTTCATGATTATTTTTTTGCTGTGTGTCTCCTTCTTTTCCCTTTCGAGATCTACAGTCTTTCTTTAGGTGTCCTTTCTTTCCGCATTTCCAGCACACTATCCCCGATCTAGACTTGGATCTGCCTTTCCTTGATTTACTGCGATATCTCGAGCTCTTTCCTCTTTCAATTCTTCTTCCCCTAGACTCTGCACTCAAAGCATTACCCGATGTCTCATCGGAGCTTTCCCATCACATTTACTCGCTAAGGATAGCGTCGACAACATCATCAAACTTTAAAGTGCTATATCCAGAGACAGAGTTACTAATGGCCATAAATAAACCATTCCTACTTTCTGGCAATGAGCACAGAAATAAAAGATCCCTAACTTCATCATAAAATTTTACCCCCACAGAACTTAACTGACTGGTAACTGTATTAAAATCATTTAAATGATCTGCAACAGATCCACCTTCCGACATCTTCATAGTAAATAATCATTTCATAATAAATACCTTGTTTGAGGCCAAGGGTTTTTCATATAGTTTCGCCAACGTCTTAATCAAACCCTCTGTTGTTTTTTACTTTGAAATATTGAAGTCTACCGACGCCGCGAGGCACAACCGTACTGTTCCGAGTGCCTTTTTATCAAGAATATCCCATTCTGTGTCTATCATAGTCGTCAGATTATTTGTTTTTATGCTCAATGGTAGGTACAGATCTTTTTGATATAGATAATCTTCCATCTACATCTTCCACAGCAAGAAGTTTTGGCCATTAAATTTATCGACCCTAAACTTACCATCTTCTGCCATTTCTCCCACTCGAACCAAGAACCCTTCTTTCCTGCACATTTATCAGCCAAATAGACCTTTGGCTCTGATACCAATTGTTAGAAAATTAAATATTATAGAGAAATGCAACACATAAAATATGCGGAAAACACAAGAACACAAAACACATAAAACCAGAGAGATACAAATATATGTGGTTCACCCAGTTTGGGCTACGTCCACCCCAACAACTAGTCCTTCCTTTCTATTATCTAGCAAAATGAAGAGACACAACCTACAACAGATCCGTCGTAATATCCTTTGTTCTCTCTCACAGTCTCCCTCTATGTTTCTCGCTTTGATAATACACATACAATACACAACTGCAATACAATACCTTGATACAAGCGAGGGGTTTCCTTCTGGGGAAAAAAAACCCTAAACTAAACATAACTTCTACCATCAGATGATTTGACTAATGAACGGCCTAGATTTACTAGAAATTACTATACTTTTATAAGGCAATTTTACATATGTCTTTAGCTTCGGGGGCGCTGCCCCCGAAACCCCCCACTAGGGGGTGGCTCCATAAAGTTGTATCCGCCCCCCCTGGACCCCCCAAGTAGCGTTTAATTTCGGGCAGCATTGTTGCCCCATTAAGGTACAGGGGTCCAATGTTGTGATACAAAATAAACAAGATAATCAGGCTCCACACCCAACAAAAAGTAATCACTCGCTTTGAGTACTAATGAAATCCCTCAAAATGCTACAAGAGACAAAGATCTAAATATCAAAGAGAGACCGAAACTCATTTCCTCAAAAGAAGACACTCTTCATTTTTACACTGATTAAGACACAAAGAGGAAGCTTTAGTCGAAGGCAAGCAATGTGATATATGCTTGTTGGTGAAAAAGAGACTCAAATGCACTCAAGGTTAACACTTAAAAGATTTTATCACAAAAATCAACTGAAAAAAAAACTCAATCAAACAAAAATCCTGAGATATACGACAATATTTGACTTAATAGCAAGTTTGGAAATCAACAAAGAATGCAACCATTCATATGACTCGAAAACACCTAGAATTCCTAGGATAATAAGGATGCATGGCTCGAAAGAGTGAATACCAAAGATATGGAAATTGAGGCAAAGATGTCGTTGAACAGAGAAGAACATGAGTTATTTGAACAAATAAAAAAACTTAGAAGGACAAGACACAATGCCAAGTAATAGAAAAAAAACCATAAAAACATACACACAGAAATTGCTGCGCTTGTGAGGCTGCACCCCATGCTGGAAGAGGAAAAGCGCAACTGTGTTAAAGCATTCAATGTTGGTCGGCGCGTCTGTCAAAGAAAGAACAATGCTAGTCAAGGGAAATGGTAAAAAACAATTTTTTTTTCTTAAATGGAACTAGGATTATCACTTCGACAAAGAGATAAATGACTGTAAGCAGTTACAAAAACCATAGACAAAGGGAGATGGACACGACAAAAGATCGACGAAAAAACGAAAAATCAAAGAGTGAAGAAAGAGACTAAAGGAAATGAATCCCCAATGGAGTCGCCAATTTATCATGCAGGAAAATCCTCTCTGTGGACAGAGATGATCCCTCTAGCCCTAGGATGGGTCTGGTAACAAAGGGAACAATCTAACACCTACTTTCCTAGATTATAAATGAACACAGATCGTATGGAGATGACCTACCTTGATCTGATGCTACGATGCTACTCCTTGCGCAAGTCCTTTTGATCCTTTCTCTTCTTATTTAGATCCCCGTTTTTGCCAATGATCAGTTACCTTCACAAGTGATCAAAAAACACAAAATATGAAAGGAAAACATGCATTTTACATAAACAATCTATCTAGTTGATCAAGGAGTACTAGAAATCTAATAAAAAATCATGGACAAGAATGGAAAGTAAGAATCAGTTGTATCATATTAAGATAATAGGAGGAGTTACAACCTGTGCCTTGATGTCGAAACTCTCCTTCAACGGGTCCAGATCTAAGCACGTCTTTAAAGTGCTCATTTTAACTCAGTATGAGAAGGCCAAAGGTCTCAACTCTCCTTCAATGCCTATAGCAACAATTCTATCTCTGTTGTTCTTCTATCTCTGTTCTAACTAAAAAAAGTGTGGGAGGATTTCCATTTTATAGTGATGAGAGAGGGAACATGGATCCACTTAAGGTGAGGAAATGGATTATCTCCGTGTGTGGTTCCTATTTTGTAGGAACAAGAGGCCCGAAGGGATAAGTTGGGACCTATCCCCATGAACAAACAACTAGCTCTCCACCCACGAAGCTTCTAGATCACAAATCTTCATTTCCATTTTTAAAAAACCTTCCAGAAGTGGATCAGCGTGGGTGTGATCTCCATACTAGCTATGATCGACACTACTCATAGGCTTAAGATGAGTCATCTGCGTGGGTGAGCTAAATAAGGGCCGCGCTGCTCCAAATAAGTATGTTTTTAAGGGGCTACTCCGCGAATGATTAACAGAGAGTTTGTTCTGCATACTATAAGGGATGTTATGGCATATTTTCATGATGGAAAAGAGACACAGGGATCACTGTTAAGGTCTTCCTGAATTTGGGAACGGAAAGTATGGGTATAGTGACAAAAAGTTGTTTAACACCTACTCTGTATAGGTATCTCATAGGATCTTTGATGTATCTAGTAAACACAAGGCAAAACATCTGTTATGCTTTAAATACCCTTAGTCAATTCATGGTAGAACCTAAGAAGGCTCATTGGGCAGTAGGCAAGCATGTTCTCAGGTACCTTCAAGTAACAATCGAGCTTGGATTGAAGTACACCCGTAGCAGTGATGTCAGGTTGAGTGGGTCACTGTTGTAGATTGGGTTGGGAGTCCAGTAGATTGGAGAGTACCAGTGGGTATTGTTTCATTCTAGGATCAAGAATGACTTCTTGGTGCAGTAGGAAACATAAATCTGTGGCATTGAGCTTAGTGGAGGTTGAATATATGGTAGCGAGCACAACCTCGTGTGAGGCCATATGGCTTCGAAAACTACTTGTAAACCTATTAAAAGAGAAAATGGAAGCGACCAATATTTTATGTGATAATCAAAGTTGCATCAAGCTCTCTTAAAATTCCGTGTTTCATGATTGGTCGAAGCACATTGACATCAAGTGTCACTTCATTAGGTACTATGTCCAACGAGGATCTATACAATTTCAATACACTCCAATAGGAGAAAAAGTGGCAGACATTTGCGTGAATGCTCTGGGGAAGAGTAAGTTTGTCCACTTCAGAGAGAAGATGGGGATGATCAGGAATCCATTCCAGTAGCAGGAATGGATAGGATCCATATTCAGAAGGAGTTGTAGTACATATGAAACAGTGACAATGGTAGTGCCATGGGTAGCAGTACAGAAGGCATCAACACAACAGATGAGGGGAAAATTCCAGAGATCAGTAGGACAGAGTATGCTTCAAAAGCAGAGCAACATGTAGCTGGCATATTGCTAGAACACTTTCCTCGCTAAGAGGGAGTGTTGATTTTTGTAGCATAAGGAAGTGTTCTAAGTCTTGATGCAACATTATTCAAAACATTTGAGAGATGATATCAACAGTGACTCCGAAGCCCTTCTTGTTTTCTTTTGAGGGTCCTAATTTTTTTATAAAGGAATTTATCGCTCAATTCTCTTGAAAGGTTAAAGAAAAAATATTAGTCACTCAATACACAGAGAGAACAAGATTCGAGGGTATTACTCCGTCATGAATCCAACATGCACTAATTCTTCAATCTGATCCTAAACTTAAATTCTGATCCAAGATTAAATCGATCAAGTTATGATGTGGACTTGTTTTCATGTGTTCAATCCATGCAAAATGGATTATGGTGATAGGAAGGCATATTCGTGATGATTTAGGATTATATTCTTCATTTCGGCCCCCAGAAAAGATGAATTTTAGTAATTTAACGAGAAGTGGTTCTCAATATGGCTGATTCAAAGTTCAAACTGGTGCTGAAAGACCCTTGGATGGCGACCGAGCAATGGAACAATATTTACCTCCAACGGGTCCCCTTATAGATGGTTTCTGATTAGTTTCTTTATGTGTTGTTAAACCTATTACAAATCATTCACTTATTTCTCCAATGGGAAGATTTATGGGAAGGATACTCAAAACAGTGGAAGCTACACTAATAAATCCACCAATTCTATTTATTTAAGTCACCATTCACCAGGTTCAATTGTGGTGCAGTGATTTGGTTATGGAAGAAGAACGCACTCTTATAGGAGAATGGGATTTTCACTCAACACTTGCATCCTCTTCACATTTTTATGGACCAGAGAATATAGACATAAAGGCCAGTGCTCCTCGACAAGCTATGTTTAAGTTCCAAGATCCTGTGAGGTGTCAGATCATATGGATGAAGCTTAGTCTACGGAAACCTGGATCAACCTCAGTTGGTTCAAAAGAGAGGGGATTTGATATTTTATCTCTTGAAGGAAGGAATTAATTGCCACCAAGAAGGAGTTCATATTTTAGAGGTTATCTTGTAGCTTCCCCATTTATCCATACAAAACAGAGTCGAATTCTATTCCCTAATAGAAAGTGGTTCCAACTTTTTCTGCTCAGTGAGCTTTTCTAGTGCCAAAATCTTTAATTTGTAATAAAGCTTTGATATAATCTTTGATTCAACCCATTAAAAAAGATTCATTATGGCATACTAATTCATTTTTACATGCAAACCTCCAACGAACTTTGTACAAATCAGGATCTATATGCGTAGATTTAATACTGAGATAACAATAGCATAACATAGTCCATTCAGAATATACACAAATAATAAAAAGCATAATGAAACTATATTTCATTAAATAGTATTTCCCAAACATTCGACTCAAACACTCTCTCCTTCCTCATTTCTAGTACGCCTCAATATTATACATTTTCTCAGCCTCTCCTCACACTCACACACTAATCCTCTCTACTCTACCTCTCTCTTATCTTCTTTTTCGAAATTACAACCCAGAATATCAAACTAACTAACAACTTCCTTCCGCAAATGAAGGAGTTACCATTTTTTCAGTGTCCAGAATCCTATCATGACTCAATGGTTTAACTACTTGGCTTGATCTCCTCGCAGGGAGGATCAACTTGCCACTTATTCCTATTTCTACTCCGGGGTGACACGAAACTAGCTGGTGAGCCCTAAATTGCCTTCTCTTTTACAAACCTTCACTTCATTTCATCATTCTTTTATCACTTCATAAGCCTAAAATCAATGAAGAATGATTAGGATTGCTTAAAGGTTACATGCAATTGATTAACATATTGTATTTTCATGATTTTTGTTGTTTTAATAATTTTTTGCAAAATAGCTACAGAATACAGGCGTTTCGTAGCTGATCACGCATTCCGTAGCTGGTCACGCATTCCGCAGCTGTTTTAGAGTTTAAATGGGTTACAGGTGTCGTCTGAAAAAAAAAACACATATGGGAAAATTCTACAGCACTCCCTCATCATTCGTTGCTCTCCACGAAGTATGAGTTCGAATCTCCAAGCGGTTATGCACGTGGAAGAGATTAAAACTAAGAGGTAGTTTCCTATTAAAACACAGACTCTACAGATGTCCGTAATGAAGAACGAGGCTGTCAATAAGAGTTTTAATTTGATTAGAATTGGGAAAGACACTTATCCCTTTATTTTCTCCAGATTAGTTATGTAATCTTGATATAAATATGACTCGGGAGACCGAGCAACGTTAGTTAGATTTTGGTTAGATTTTGTTTTCGTTGCTAGATCTCAGAATACTCTGTTTTGAAGAAATCCTCCCTTAATGAAAGAAGCATTGTCTTATTGCACGAGCTGAGTGAATTTTGAGTAAATTTGCGTGCTACTCTAGTGGTAGAGGGCCCCTACTGCCCGAGGAGTTTTTAATTTAGATAAGTAACTCTCGTTTCATTCTTAGCTTAGTTAATTTTCTGAATTCTGCATTTTTATGTTCATTTGTATTGAATGCTAGATTTTAGTCTCGTTCTAATGAATTCTTCCAAAATACCTCTAATGATGAATGGGAATTAACTGTGGTATTTTAGGAGTTTAATTGTGTTTTCATTTCGAACTGTGTGTTTTATGTTCAATTGCATTGAATAATACAGCCATACTTGTTTTCACAAACTCTTCCAAAATATCATTCATATTGAACAAGATGGGCTGTAGAATTCCTTAGGATAGTTGCATGTTAATTTAGTTACAACACTCCGGAGGTAGAATGCATCTAGTTCAGCTCTGTCATTTCATTTCAAGTTTGATAATGGCTTTTTAGTTTAACACTGTTCACTGCACTTCAAGTAGACTAGTAACACTCTAGTTTAGTCTTAGCTCACTGTATTAACATTCCAAGTTTAGTTGCTATCCATTGCATTTTAAATTGTATTAGTTCTTAAATTTAAATACCACGGTCTTCATTATTTACAAAACTTCTTTTTTTCCAAACTCATATTAATACATAATCATTTGGAGAGAAGCTAGTATCAGTCTAAGACCTGGAGTATTTTGCAACATTTTTACCATTTCACAAACAAGCCTTTTCTCAAAGACTATTCTAAAAAGGAAATCTATAACTTTTGAGTGAGGCCTAGTGGTGTTAAATTGAGTTGCAGAACAGAATTAGAAGCTAGTTTAGAGTAGAAATCTTACTATGCTACAAATGTTCTTTTCCAAATATATTCCAATCAACCTTTAAACCATGGATGAGATGTTGTAGCATTGTAAGTTGATTATTTGATTGTTTAAATTAGGAGAACATCATTTATACTTAACTTGTCCATTTCTCAAGTTCTTCCAACACATATTTAATGAATGAATTGGATAAGTTCAAGCTCATGTTGTGATTTGTTTCCTTGCAATGAAGTCATTATCAAGCTTTGCATTTGTTGTTTGCCAGCCATAGTTTAGGCTTTGCTCTATTTTAGTATTTGCATTTGTTATTTTCCATCCATAGTTAAGGCTAACAACTTCTTTTCACCAACATTTAGTTCTTTCCCTTTTCAAACATAAAACAATAAAACCAAAAACATCAGAAAACATTAAACACAACGAAGTAGGAAGAGGTTAATTAAGCACATATGGTGCACTTCACTTCAATAGTTTACTAGCCCTGGTTGACAATTTATGTTATCAATTTAGGAACACTAAGTTGAGCACAAACATTTTGGCGCCGTTGCCGGGGAAGTGTAACTAGGTAACCTTATTTCTTACATTCAAAAAAAAAAAAAAAAAAAACAAAAACAAAAGAACAAAAACTTCAAACACCTACCACACCCACTATATCATGTGGTGCAGTAAGAGCCACACATCCACATCATGAATTCATATTTTTGCAGGTAGAAGAAGAGGTGACAAAGGAGGTTGAAGAAATGGATGGAGATGATGACAATGAGGAAGATCCTTTTGGATTTCCCATTCAAGAAACCGATATCAACATTCAAATGAAGAACATCCATCCATCTGTACTTCCTAACTTCAAAGGTATGAGATCAGAAGACCCGGAAACCTTTCTTTTTGAATTTGAAATAATTTATGGATCTTATGGCTACTCATTGCACATGCAAAAATTGAACTTGTTTCCGGCAACATTGAAGGATAGAGCTCTTAGATGGTTCATGACTTTAGGAACAAATTCTATAAGGACATGGGATGATATGAAAAGAGTATTTTTGGAAAAATATAAAGGTTATTGCATGCACGATGACCTTAGAAATGAAGTCTTTAAGATGAACCAAAAAGAGGATGAAAGCCTAGAAGATTTAGTGGAGAGATTTACTTATAATATCAAAAGATCTAAATTGCATAATTTAGGATCGGATGCATTAAAAACTCTCCTACTAAATGCTATAAAGGATGAATGGATTGATCTTCTTAATCTTGTGGGAAAAGGAGATGTCTATCAATTGCCATTTCAAGAAATTTGTGAACTATGCAAGAACATATCAAGAGGAAAAGCAAAGTGTGTAAGGTCCCCTCAAGATCCATTTATGGAAAAATTAAGTAAGTCAGCATCAGGATTGGTAAGTCAAACTAAACCTAACAATTTGCTAAACATTCTTGGTAATTTAAATGAACAAACTGACATGCTAAGAATGCAAAACAAGAAAAAAGTTGCTTCATTCATATTTTGCCCTAAATGTAGAAAGAAACATGCTTTGCATGAATGTCCACTTGATAACATTAAAATGTGTAAAATTT
Organism: Pinus albicaulis; assembly: GCA_034641835.2. Classification (NCBI taxonomy): domain Eukaryota; kingdom Viridiplantae; phylum Streptophyta; class Pinopsida; order Pinales; family Pinaceae; genus Pinus; species Pinus albicaulis. The sequence goes on along the minus strand of CM076578.1, from coordinate 1,892,946,352 downwards.
GTGCAGGATCACATACTACTGAAGATTTCCCATCATTACCAGGGTTGAAGGAAATTTACCAGAAGGATAATGGAGCAAATCAAGCACAAGAGAAACTTTGTTATGTAGCTCCAAGAGGACTATGGCAGCCTCATCAACCCAATATGATGCAATATCCTTATGCACAATTTCAAGGTTATGCACAACAACCTCAAGGTAATTGGAAAACACCCTTGCCTTGGCAACCTTGGGCATCTCAATCCCAACCTCAAAACCAATCTTGGCAACAAAGTTGGCAAAGGCCCTATAAAGGAAATCCACTATATCCTCAATCTTTCCCTCTCTATCCTCAATACCATCATCAATGTTATTCATACCATTCGCCTCCACCACAACATCAAAATCACCCTCATTTGACCTCAATTCAACCTTTTCCATTACCATCCACACAAACACCCCAAAGATTCCCCACTCCACTACCTCCACAACCATTTCATATCCCCAACAATAAAACACCTCAATCAACTTACAATTTTGAGGTATTGCAAAATGATTCACCAGCTATCATTGAAGAACAACAACCAGAAGAAGAAGACTCAGATAAGGTCCAAGAATCATGGATGTATGTTGATAAAGAGAAGTTATTGGAGCCAGAGATTGAAAAGTCTCATGCATGCCTATCACCAGATTCTATGAATGAAGATCACATCTCCGAAGACTTGCATTTCATGATAGAGGAAAGACAAGGAAGACAAGATTACATTGAATCTTGGTTCAAGTCAGTCATTGGATCCCAATGCTCAATTATTCAATATCTTCTGACATCATCTAAATCAAGACAGTTGGCATCTCATATACAGGTACATATCAAAGAGTGTCTTTCAAACCTGCATATGAGTTTATCTATCATCTTGTTACAGACATGGTTCCATTGGAAGTATTCATATACTTGAACAAGATTTTATTTTTCAAGTAGAGTAGGACATTAAAAAAAAAAAAGAAAAAAAAAAAGAAAAAAAAAAAAGTAAAGAGAAAAATAAGTCCTATTGTGAAAACCAGCTTGTTGGCGCAATTGGACATGAGCTTTGCTTGAAAACCAGGCAACTGGCGAGAAAATTTCACAATAAGTTCTGCAATTTCATGATGGTTTCAATCTTTCATGGTTCTTCAAATCATTCTTGGTTCTATGCTCGAGTTGGATGATGTGGAATTCCTTAAGGTCCACCTTCCAACAAATCTTGTCCCATCGACCTCAACACTTTATCTGGGATCAAGATTAGAGATTATTTGAAGTGCCTTGGAGCTTGCATTCATCAATGGCAAGCCTCCTCGTTGATAACAATGGGAATACACCAATGTCTCTTGATTGTCAAATCTTGCAGGCGACTCGACTTCGACACATTCATTCGTCCCTGTCAAGATGCACTGAGGTACCTTGACACTCATTTACATTATCGATGAGTTGTCTCGCATTGGTTAACGATTTTCATTATTGATCGGTAATCCAATGATTTCTTCCCATGCTCGACTTCGACACATTTATTCGCATGGTAAGAATTGTACTATGAATGTTGGCTTTGATGAAGACTAATGGTTTTATGGAATCAACAACAACTTGCAGCAGTGAATTTTATTAGTTTCTTGTAGCAGCATGTTCATATTTTTTTCAATTCAATAACAGCTGCGGAAAGTGGCAGTTTCTGCAGCCATTGCTGTAGCAGCCTGTTTTCGTCTTTTTGCAACTTTTTCCAGAAGGCAGTTTTGGTGCAACTTTTGCAAGAGACTGGAGCAGAAATAAAAAATTCTGAGCTTCTGGGTTTTCTCAGAATATGATAAATTGAGTAATACGTGGACAGAATTTGAAAAAAAGAAATTTTTAAGGGCATTTCAGAAGGGTTTTTCAGGCAGATTTTCAATTTTCAGCGTTATGGACAGAATAGGACAGATTTGAGTATTTTTGCACAGCAGCACCTTTTCTTCATCAAAATGAAATTATGGAAGCATGTGGTAGTAGAGAAGGTAAAAATACACAGTTTCCCTTTGGAATCACTCAATTTGGCCTTAAAATGAGTTCGTGGCGTACTTTTTTGTTGCAACATTGGGCAAAATGAAGGGTGAAACAGGGCAGAAATTGATTTTATCATAACTTTCAAACCGTGCATCCGTTGGTCCTGAAATTTTTATGGTAAATGCATTGAGGTAGGGTGAATAAACACATAAAATTTCAGAAAATTTCAGTGTGTATTCTTCAAGAAATTGGCCACTTTCACCTACAGCCATTTCTCATTTTTCGGGAGATCCGTGCAACCAATGGCAGAGATTTTTCGTCGGAAGATGCATAATAATATTGGTAACAACCTCAGAAAATTTCAGGGAATTCTGATGTACCATTTGAGAGAAATTGCAAAATTCATTTCATTCTACAATTCCACTCCATCTCACTCCACTTTCACTCCATCTCACGCCACTTTCATTCCATTTCACAAGTCATATTCCACTTTCACTCCATTACATTTCACATCCATATTCCATAGCCATACTTCATTTCTTTTTACAGATTGCATGTTGCAGCCACATCTTATTCAGCAGTTCTGACACAATTGTACAGCCTACAAAGAGATGATGATTACAGGAAATTGAAGGATTCTGTTTTGAAGACCAATATGCTAAAAGAGGACCAAAGGAACAACATCAAGCACAACAATTAACAAGGTCAAAAATTCTGAGGTAAATTGTGAAAATTATTTTAATAGCAAAAGTTAAAACATGAAATAGATACAATGTGTATAATCATATGTTTCCTAAAACAACCTATCATTCGAATTGATTAACATATCTTGGCCATATCCCTTATCCAACATTCCAACTTACTATTCCACATCTCCTTAAGATTGTATCATTCACTTATTTCACCACAAGTTCATCATAAATTCTCCATCAGATCCATAGCCACTTCATTTTCCCTTATAGCTTAATTACCTCCATCCATTCACCTCCATTACACTTTGCAGCCAATCCATCTCTAAGTGCAGAAAGGTAATTCTGAGGGTGAAGCATCATTCTTCAACTAATCCATATTCAGACACAGATATACAGTTTCAAAAATAAAGCATTAGACTCTGTAGTCAATCTAGCTTCAAGCATAGAAAAGTAATTCTAAAAGGAAGATAATCTGAACAGAGGAGGAATGTGGCTAATTGTCAGGACAGAACCAGTTGGAGTCAAGTATTTGGAAGGATATCCACAAGTCAAGGAGCTACTACAACAAGCAGGGAGGTTAAATTTTATAGAGAAATTTGATGGCTTCCATAAGGAGATTACAAAATCTTTTGCCAAATCTTTTGATGGAGCAGAAGAAGAAAAACTGACATGGTTATTGAAAATAAACTTGACACTCCACTACAAGAGGAAGATGAAGAACTAATTTCTGAAATGTTAACAGAGATTATAAAATAGATTAGGGCCAAAAGAAGCAGAAAGATAAAGTTGGATGTTTTAACAGAGGTTTCAGAGCACATGGAATAAGTTTTGATGAAATTGCATGAGGACATGCAATAGTCTTGCAGTGGGGGTATGTTGAGCCCTAGAATTGCCTTCTCTTTTACAAACCTTCACTTTATTTCATCATTATTTTATCACTTCATAAGCCTAAAATCAATGAAGAATGATTAGGATTGCTTAAAGGTTACATGAAATTGATTAACATATTGTATTTTCATGATTTTTGTTGTTTTAATAATTTTTTTCAAAATAGCTACACAATACAGGCGTTCCGTAGCTGATCACGCGTTCCGCAGCTGTTTTAGAGTTTAAATGGGTTACAGGTGTCGTCTGAAGGAAAAACGCATATGGGAAAATTCTACAGCACTCCCTCATCATTCGTTGCTCTCCACGAAGTATGAGTTCGAATCTCCAAGCGGTTATGCACGTGGAAGAGATTAAAACTAAGAGGTAGTTTCCTATTAAAACACAGACTCTACAGATGTCCGTAATGAAGAACGAGGCTGTCAATAAGAGTTTTAATTTGATTAGAATTGGGAAAGACACTTATCCCTTTATTTTCTCCAGATTAGTTATGTAATCTTGATATAAATATGACTCGGGAGACCGAGCAACGTTAGTTAGATTTTGGTTAGATTTTGTTTTCGTTGCTAGATCTCAGAATACTCTGTTTTGAAGAAATCCTCCCTTAATGAAAGAAGCATTGTCTTATTGCACGAGCTGAGTGAATTTTGAGTAAATTTGCGTGCTACTCTAGTGGTAGAGGGCCCCTACTGCCCGAGGAGTTTTTAATTTAGATAAGTAACTCTCGTTTCATTCTTAGCTTAGTTAATTTTCTGAATTCTGCATTTTTATGTTCATTTGTATTGAATGCTAGATTTTAGTCTCGTTCTAATGAATTCTTCCAAAATACCTCTAATGATGAATGGGAATTAACTGTGGTATTTTAGGAGTTTAATTGTGTTTTCATTTCGAACTGTGTGTTTTATGTTCAATTGCATTGAATAATACAGCCATACTTGTTTTCACAAACTCTTCCAAAATATCATTCATATTGAACAAGATGGGCTGTAGAATTCCTTAGGATAGTTGCATGTTAATTTAGTTACAACACTCCGGAGGTAGAATGCATCTAGTTCAGCTCTGTCATTTCATTTCAAGTTTGATAATGGATTTTTAGTTTAACATTGTTCACTGCACTTCAAGTAGACTAGTAACACTCTAGTTTAGTCTTAGCTCACTGTATTAACATTCCAAGTTTAGTTGCTATCCATTGCATTTTAAATTGTATTAGTTGTTAAATTTAAATACCACGGTCTTCATTATTTACAAAACTTCTTTTGTTCCAAACTCATACTAATACATAATTATCTGGACAGAAGATAGTATCAGTCTAAGGCCTGGAGTATTTTGCAACCTTTTTACCATTTCACAAACAAGCCTTTTCTCAAAGACTATTCTAAAAAGGAAATCTATAACTTTTGAGTGAGGCCTAGTGGTGTTAAATTGAGTTGCAAAACACAATTAGAAGCTAGTTTAGAGTAGAAATATTATTGTGCTACAAATGTTCTTTTCCAAATATATTCTAATAAACCTTTAATCATGGATGAGATGTTGTAACATTGTAAGTTGATTGTTTGATTGTTTAATTAGGAGAACTTCATTTATACTTAACTTGTCCATTTCTCAAGCTCTTCCAACACATCTTTAATGAATGAATTGGATAAGTTTAAGCTCATGTTGTGATTTATTTCCTTGAAGTCATTATCAAGCTTTGCATTTTTTGTTTTCCAGCCATAGTTTAGGCTTTGTTCTATCTTAGTATTTTCATTTGTTATTTTCCATCCATAGTTTAGGCCAATAGCTTCTTTTCACCAGCATTTAGTTCTTTCCCTTTTCAAACATAAAACAATAAAACCAAAAACATCATAAAACACTAAACACAATGTAGTGAGAAACAAATACCTAGGCACATATAGTGCACCACACTTCAGCAGTATACTAACCCTGGTTGACAATTAATGAACTCAATTTAGGAGACTGAGTTGAGTTCAAACACCTAACTATTTTCATAATTTTCAATTAATAAGAAACTTAAACATCAATTTTCCTCCAAGCCCTTGTTAGCCACAACATGTGAACACACCATCACATTGTTGGCTAGGTCTATATGCTCCTACATCAGACTCCCATGGGTGAAAAGTCTTGAACCCCGGTTCAGTGATTCTGCCACTGTAAAACCTGTAAATTCTAGCTCTACATTATTCATCCATGTAAATACTTGATGCTTCCCGTACAGGATGCTTCACCCACTTGATAAAATATCTCAAATAATTTCCTCTATTTTTTATGTAGCTTGCTGCTCTTTACTTATCATCACACTTCATTGTTGGTTTCAGCTTACCAGGCTTTCATATCTTATTTTGCAGTTTTCCATTACATTCACCTGTATCATTCTTTTTAGTCAATATTATTTTCTTCTTTTTTCCTCTATATATTCTCTTGGAATGTTGTTGTATGAGTCTCCACAATTCATCAATTTCTTTTTCCAATTCACTTATCAAATGCCAAATACTATTCTTCTACAACTGGATGTGTTCTTGCATAAGAACATCATAATCCACGTGCCAATATTTTCCCATATACATCTCTAATACATACAAACGCCTTCTCTATTGATGCCCTACAACACTCCTAATTCCTTCTTCTGGATTCTCATTCATGGCTTCATCACTTCAATTTCTTGTATACCTGCCATCCCACAAATTTCTTGAAGACTAAGAACTCTTCCTGCTTGCTTAGGTACTTGAGATACCTCTTCTTCTAGTAACTTAATTTTTGTATCCTTGATGATTATGGCATCATATTCATCTAATTATTTTTATATACCGATGTACATACCAATGGCATAATATTCCTTTGAGATGTTACTTTCAGCCTCTTCTTCATCAAAAAGTCTCTTCTTTATAATAGTATTCTTGTTACCATCATCCCTTGAAACCATCTGTAGTTCAACAGATCTACACTATGGATTCAACATCATTCCATATTTATGAGACATTCTGATATCATCCCTCTTTACTTCAATTTGATCTTTAGATTCAATTCTCTGTTTCATATTCACTTCACATCACCTTATTCCCGCATATAAATCTTCACCGGAATCAACCAATTCATTAAGCACAAATGCTTCACCCTGTCTTCTCTGTATGCCAACATTATTGAAACCTTCTTTTTCAAATTTTTCATTCATTACAACTTCTTCATTCTCATTCAACTCCAATTTTACAGTCTGAGTACTTACTCTCTGGTTTTCTAGCCTCTTCTCCAAAAGACTTAACTCATGCCACAAATCTGCCATCTCACTTGGAATTTCTCTTAAAGTTCTACACAATCTTCACTATCTTCATTGTCTGCAACAATTGCCAGCAATGCTTCTATACTCTGGTTGTCTTCACGGTTAAAAACCTTCAGTAATTTTTTACCATCCACAAAGTCTTCTATAGCAACCTTCAGTAGCTACTTTTCTTTGGCTTCAGTCTTCAATAGTTGTCCAATACCTGTATAATTCATTACAATTGTGTTTAATAGCTGCCCTTCCTCCTGCATCACAATATTATGTGAATTTCCTTCTTCCATATTCTGAAAATCCAGATATTTGCTTTTATTTTCCCCTATGACAACATTAAATAGTTTCCCTTCTTCAGTGTTTCCTACATTCACACACAGAATATTTGTTTCAAAACTATGAGACACTAAGGTCTCCTTAGATAATTTAATCATCAATTCTTCTGGTTAAATTTCACTTCCTGAATACACCATAATATTCTCCATTAGTTTTATATTAGCTTCATCAATTTTCTTGTGAAAAATCTTTGATTCATATTCATATGAATGGATCCCTTCCTTCTCGATCAAATTTTGCTCAAGCTTAGCTTTCTTGCACCCTTTATCCTTCTTCCAAGCCAATGACTGTTGTCTCTACTTCTGCTGCAATGCAAACCATTTCACCTTATTCTTTCTCATCATCCATCCATAACACCAATGTTCATTATTCTCTTGAATTAACCTTTCTATCTTACTGAGAATTTCCTTGATCTCAATGATTCCTTTGTCAACCTCCTTTTGACTTGTCCTCTAGATGTCATCCAACTAGACATCTTCCTTCACTTGATTGTAATATTTGTCTCTATTCTTCATATGAATATGGATAGTCATCTTCCTTCCTAATTTCATGATAGTGTCATAGGACTGTATTCCATCTCTCTTATCTAAACTACCTACATGACCACAATGGGTCATCTTTCCTCCTGTTGATATGAAAATTTCCAATAACTGTCTGTTTTCCTCCAAGTTTACATGACCTACAAGAACATTGTTAGTCATAATTATTTTTCATTATCTGTAGATGACTAAATATTGGTTCTAGATTTTTGAAAACAACCTTCCTTGAAAATTGTGAGTTTCAAAAATCTCACTGCCTTCATTATCCTTATGGAAATTGTTTCACTATTTCATCAGCTTGCCATTCTGTGGTCACCTTTTCACTCCTACAAAATCCTTATGGGATTTTTCCTATCAGTTTCAGCCTCCTTCCCTGCCTATATCTTCATTTTCCTATTTTCCCCCTATCCATAAGTCCAATTTCCCTCTAGGGTTTCCTATAGCCTACTCATTCCCATGTTCCCCAAGGTCCTCAAGCATTGATGGTCTCAATATCTTTGTAGGCTCTTTAGATAAATCAAGTGCATTGGATTTTGGATCTTCAATACAACACTTTGACAAATACTTCATTTTTCACTATAAGTCCCCAAGCCAAGTTTTAGCCAAGATCATGTCAAAGAACCATCCCACTAGGTAAATTAGGGTTTCATATGTTCCAAGATCATCATTAGTGTTTCAGACATTTTTTTTCTTTGCTATAATATAGTTTAGAGGTATTGGAATGTTTGGACATGGTTATTCAAGAAAAACCTAAAGAGTTTCCAAAGAAGACTATCATTCAGTTTCAAAAAGAAGACAACTTGCAGCAAGGAAGAGAGGCAAGACTTGTTCTTGTATATAATTAGGGTTTTTTCACTTGATGGTCCAAGTAGAGTGCCAAATAGTGATCAATTATAGAATAACCATGGAGGAGGCACACCAAACCAAACATGAGGAAATTTCTATCAGAGTTTTTTGATGAGATTTAGAAAAAGGTGAGGGGAACTGAACAAAAATGAATGAACTTGAAAGGGCTATAGAGAACTTAGAAGACAACACTGATGATTGTCTTAAAGCACTCCAGATGCCTAGGGTTTTAGAAAAGTGACCAAAGAAGGTGAAATGATGATGTTAATCCTCATGGTGAAAGCAAACGAGATATTATGAAGATGTCATTATGTGATCAGATCCCAAACTTGTTAAAATGAGTTTATCTTGCGTAAATGATGAAATCATGAACTGAACTCCATGGTTCAAGAAAAAGAGGGTTTTGAAAGTGCTGCTATGAGAAATCCTCCCAAAGTTGTTTTATGAGCTTGCCATGTCTAAATGAGAAAAATATGAGGTTAAGCTTGAAGGTAGAAGTAAAGGAGGTTTTTAAGGCTGTTGTTGTGTCATAATAAACATGTCAAAGTTCCCAGGATCAAAAGGAAAGGAAAATTTCATAACTCCAACAAACTGCTAACCAAGGAGAAAAGGATAAGTTGAGTATTGTAGTGAAAAACAAGGGAGGTTTTTGGAGATACTGCTACTATGAAAGCATCCTAAGATTTTTAAAAGTGAAATTATCATGTTTCAAGGAGTAAGAGAAATCCAAGGGATTTTTTTTCAGTCGCCTACAATCAGAGGTGTCAAAGAAGGTAAAAACATGGTTTGAACTCCATGGTGCAGGCAAAATAGGGTTTTGAATGTGTTGCTATGTGAAATCCCCCTAAAAGTGTTTGATAATATTGTCATGCCTTAAGGAGTAAAAAAAGGTCAAAATCATCATTTCAGTCACCTGCAAAGCAAAAGTGATAAAAAAAGATGAAAAACATGAGTTAAACTCCATGGTGGAAGTAAAGGAAGGTTCTGAAGAGGTTACTATATAATCAGATCCCAAAATTTTCAAAGTGAACCTAACATGTCTCAAAGACCAAAAGGAAGAGCCACCCCAAATGATTTCAGTCACCTGCAAACAAAAAAGTCAGAGAATATTAGTGAAAAGGAAAAGGACTTAAAAAAAAAAACATTAGAAAGTGGGTTGCAAAGTTAAAATAAAATCCATGAGCCTATAAAGCACATATTACACTTCATATGAGTCATTATTCTCTTGCAAAGAGTTAGAAGTTTCAAGAAGAGAAGGTTTTTTTAGTTTTCAAGTCGAAATTTGGCTAAGTGTCTTGGCGGTGCACACTCAAACTGGCGTTGTGCCCTTGGAAACCGGCGCTGCGCATTTGAAAAATTCTCCCCATACAAAATACATAGGTGTTGCGCACCTGCGACCGAGCACTACGCGCTAGGAAGGTGTTGTGCTCTTACGTGACAGGCCTGATGAAGAAAGGTTTGAGCGCTGCGCGCGTGCGTCTGAGCACTATGCGCTTGGGATTGAGTGTTGTGCGCTTGGGATTGAGTGTTGCGCGCTTGGGATTGAGTGCAACTCCCTTGGCTTAGGCACTGCGCTCTTGGCCAGGAGGGCCTTCTAAGAATTTTGACCATACAAATCAAGTCAAAACACCTCCAAATCTCTTCCAAGCGTTTTTCAAGCGTTATTGAGGGTAAGTACCAACACCTAACCACATTTTCAAGCTATTTTGTGTTTTCTAAATGAATGAAATAAAACCCTAAAAATCATGCTTGAAGTCACTGTTTAAACCTCTTTCCATCTGCATATGAAGAGTATTAGTCAAAACATAGAGTGATTGCACAGATGGGAGTTTTCATTAAGTGTTTTAGCCTCTCACTCAGCCTAATGTACCTATACCCTCACTTACTCATTCCCTCATTAGCCTAAACTTCCATTTCATCACCATCTTTTCATTCCATTTCCATTTACACTCCAAGGTTGGAAAAACACAGTATAAACATGTTAGAAGAAGGTTGTCATTGAGTTGTTAGCTTATCCCTCATTCTCATATACTTACACCCTCACTCATTCATCTCATTCACTTGTAAAGGCTACTATTCCACCATCCCTTCATCTCATTTCCATTTGCATTCCTAGGGTTTCTCAAAGGAAGAATCTGTAATGTCAGAAGATAGTGGTAGTGGAGGAGAAGCTCAAATGCCAAGGAGGCATGAGAGAAAAGGTGGAAAAATCAATAGGTTTGAACCCCCCAACACAAGGGAGCTAATGTCATCTCCCCTTACTGTTCAATGCTTCAAGCATGTAGGATGCTTTTATTTTTGTGAGAAGGTACAGCAGGTGCAAAACCACCCTAATCTAACCAGGCTATTTATCATTAACTTGCATGAGAAACAAGTTAACCTTGCAGGAGTCACTTTTGAGTTGTCTTCATATGCTCTTGCCAATGCCACAGGCATACCAAGTGTGGGTGAGAAATGGTTCAAATAGGCCAACCTAGACATGAGCTACTTTGAACCCTACCTAAAGCCTAGATACAAAGACCACAATAAATCCATCTTTCCTTTCTCACATTTGCTTGACAGATATGCACCTATGATGAGAACCATTGTGAAGTATTTTACATGTGAAGGAATATTCTCCCGCATTTACTCTTATCACATTAGGTTTCTCATGCACTTTACTAGGGTGAGGATGCTGCACCTACCCTATTACCTCTACAAAAGCATTGACAAAATTTCCTATATTTTACAAAAGAGAGACTATCCTCAGTAGATGAAAAGCCTCTTTCATCACTCTCTTATCAACATGGTTATTATTCACCAATTACCGCAGAAAGGTATTCCATGGGAGAACTTCATTGCCAATGAGGTGTTCACTACTCCACAAGGCCAACAGCAGCAAGATTTCCCTTCATCTTCTCATCCTTCCCTTCCTCCTTCACCATCACACCCCACTACACATCCATCATCGTCCACTCACATTCCCTCACCACATGATGACTCTTCCACCTCACCATCTGCTCACATTCCTTCATCTCAGAATAATCCTCCTTCATCACCCTCTCACAATCCCTCACCATCATCCCATGGCACTAATGCATCAAAAAATGAGTTAGAGGGCAATGAGAAATCAAGTAGTGAGGACAGTGAGGCACATATAAGTGAAGATGATGGAAATGGGGTAGAAAGCAGTGAGGATGATGGTAGCGGGTCAAAGAGCCCTGAAACTAGTGATGGTACCAATGATAATGACAGTGATGATGGCAGTGAAATAAGTGGCACATAGATGAGTAACATAGAACCTTTTTCTTTAACCTACCAAAGGGGAAATAGGCATGTGTTTGCTGCCTTTAAGAGGCAAGGGGCCATGCTTTCTACATCAACCAAGCAGCCTGACAAAGGTAAGGAAAAGGTCATTGATGATGAAGAAGAATACAAGCATGAGACTGAACAAGAATTTCAACTTATTCACCTTGACAGTGATGCTGAAAATGAGAAGAGGATCACAAGCATGCTGATCAAAATAAATTATACTCAGATTAGGGATCTATAAGAAAACATAGGTAGGGCTAAGAATGTGATTCACTATTTTGAGGTTGAAAACAAGGAGCTGGAGGCAAGGCTATCTATGAGATCAGAGCTATCAAAGCTTAGAAAGAGGCTAGAAGAGCCAAGGAAAACCTAGAAGAGGTCTCGGGCACCTTTGATGACACTGAAGAAGAGGAAGAACAAATGCCCAGGAGGAGGCCAAGAACAATTGGCTTGAAGAAGGCCTTAGCCAAGGAGAGAGAGCAAGAGGCAGCCTTGGTAGAGCAGCTCACTCCTAGTGAGTTTCATGCCATGTAGATAGAGCATGATTGAGAACCTTGGCTAGATAGGGAAAATATACACCTAGAGGATAAGTTGGAGAAAACCAAGAGAGACCTTGACCTCCAAAAGAAGATGGCAAGGCATTATGCCTTAAGAAACAAGATTGCAAGGGCTAAGCTCAAAATAGCCCTTGCAAATATTCAATAAATAAAGGGGGAAAAGGACAAATAAAGGCTTGGAATCCTTGCTGATGCATCCCTACAAGCATCTCATACATGATTATCAAGGCAAATCCAAATTTTGGAAACTTTTTGCAAATTTTTTAGATTTTGGAAATTTTGACTATTTTGAAGGGCTAAGAGTGCAATGCCACTGACGCTGTGCTCTCTTTTGGGACACCCATTAGACGAAAAATTTGCATTTTTTGGTTCATCAGGCCAAGGACATCACCCATACAAAATTTCAGCTCATTTGGAGTAGAACTGGTACTCCAAAAGTGCCAAAAACATGCAAAACATCAATTTTCTGCCCTATTTTCTGAGCTAGCACTGTGCCCTAAGAAGTATTGGGATATTGATTTTTTTAGTAGTAAAATTGGCACCAATTGAAACTCAATGTATATTTTGAAATTAGACAGGACAGGCTTTCCAATGAGCTATCATGGAGCTCATTTGGACACCGAGAAGGCCCCTACAACTCAACTGCAAAAGACCTATTTTTATTGTTTTGGCACTACGCCCTTGGCCTTGGATTTTCGCCCTTGCCAGAAAGTCAAAAAAGACACTTGGAGTTAATGAGAAATATATTTGAGGGTTTTTGAGGCAAATCACTCCAGAGTTAGCTCAGAATTTATGTTAGAATTTTTTTTGCATTTATTGAGTTAAGATATCTTGTGCCTTGGGCCTTGCATGGTCTCTTTGGACAAAAATGGAATTTATGATGTAATTAATGATATTTTGGAGACCTAGCTAGGGTTTTGGTTCTCCTTTGCAAGTTAAATACTACATGGAGGCCTCATTGTACATGTTTTTTGATTGTTAAACTCAATACATAGACTTGGAGTTGAGGAGAAATTGGCTTTGGAGTGCTATGAATGCTTTGATTTGGATGAAAATGGAGAAAGCACACTTGCAGGATTCATGAGCATGGATAATGGTGATGTCTTTCTAAATTAGTGCTTTTTTTCTTATGTTTTCATTTTGTTTCATCTTTCTCATGCAGTAGAACATAAAATTTAGGTTAACAAATGTTGTTTAGAGGCACCTTAGCTCTATCTTCTTTCTATTTCTTGTATGTTTTCCTCTGCTAGGTTAGTTTAGAGATTTCTTAGTTGCTCTCTAATCCCATTTAGCTTGTTTATCTCAAGAATGATTTAATGGAGCCTAAGTAAAAGAAGTTTATGGTTAGCCCTGCCTTTCGTATGACTTAAAACGTTGTTTTTGAGGTCTTTTCTTTGAAGTATTGCTAAATAGGGTTTGACAGAAGAGGTTTATGGTTTGCCTTGCCCTTTTTTCCATCTTGAATGGTTACTTTGAAGTTCTTTGTAGTATTATTAAGTAATTTTAGGAGTTCCCTTCTCTTTGATCATTACCATATGATATCTTGAATGTTTTCTTTGCATGAAGGTGAAATCACTAGAGAAATTACAAGTTATTTCTCTTTATGGTTTGTTGGATTGTTGTATTAATGTTTACTTGCCAGGGTTTAGTCAAAGAAGATTATGGTATGCCCTATATTTGGTTATTTCTTTATGCACAATATCCATTACAAAGTTTCTTATTATAGTATATGTTAAAGGATTCTTAACTTCCCTTTAAATCTACTAATATCACACTTTATTATTCAATTCACTCACATAAGCTTTAAAGATCCATTTGGATTTATTATACTTGCCCTCTGAAACACCCTTGAACTATTGTTATACCTTTCAAGACCTTTTGCAGACTCCATAGCCCAATGGTCTAAACTTATCCTACTCTATCTGTTCTGCTTGATAAACAACCCAAAAAAACAAAACAAACAAACAAACCCTAATCACTATAACTAGCCTAAAATCAAAACCCTAAAATCAGTCAAGTTCACATCTCTTACACAAATATAAAGAGAGCCCTCTCTGAGTCCAAGAAGGCTAGGTCCTATGAGTCAAAATATTGGTTTGATGTTACCCTTGTACATTTAGTCTTGCCAATCTGACAAATTACAGGGACCTAACATAATGGCGACTCCGTTGGGGATTCTGAGTCAGTAACATCCTAATTACTCCTTAAAACCTCAGAAAACACCTGTTAATAGTATCTAGTTGACTCACCAACTAACATAATGGCGACTCTGCTGGGGATCTGAGTGAGTAACAACTTAAATAGATCTGAGTGAGCAACAGCTTGAATATTCCTTAAAACCTCAGAAAACCCCTATCAATAGTATCCTCTGACTTGCCACCTAACATAATGGCGATCATACTGGGGTATCTGAGTAAGTAACAAGCTTATAATTTCCTTAATAACTCACAAATCCCCTATCAAACTTAGACAATTCAAGTGTAAAGCCAAGATTTATATCTAGTTGATTCATCATACTAGCACCATGTTGACTATACTGGAGAACACTCATTGAAAATATTAGTGTTACATAAAGAACTCTAAAAACCCAAAAAATCCTTATATTGGTATTCAGTTGTTGATGGTGGACAATAAGTATATCCTTAAAAATAGTATCATTGACTTGGTGACTCCATTGGTATTTAGTAGCCCTGTTGACCCCACTATTTCTCACAGACTCCCCTGGGAATGCACTAATCAGTCATAGCAGTCTAAACCCAGTCACTCATTGTGTGAACTTAATACCCTTATAGATAGGTCTGTTTTCCAAAAGCTCTCATAAACTTTCAGCCTCTCTGTGTTTTGGGTCTGAAATTTGGCTTCACAAAGAATCAACTCTAGATATCACCCTGACCCAAACTTTCCTACCATAGTTGATGATCCAGAAAGAATCTTGTGGAAAACTTCTAGGATTGAAGATTCAACTATTGTTAGACCCATTCACAAAGCAAGTTCGGTCCCTGAAAACCTCACAGCCTTGCAAGATACCCAATTTGAATTACACCATAGAAGAAGCCTTTTCAGAACTAAGTCTCAAAGTGGGATAAACCAGACAAACCTTGAGCCTACATAATTTTAGCAGAGTCCTAGTAGAGAAGCCTCTCCTTCCACTCCTCCTGATTTTCAGCTTCTCAAACACTTTGGCTCCTTTCATTCCAAATCTGCTCAAACTCAGTTTGGTGGTCCAAGTACATATGCCACCCCCATTCACACATCCACTATGAAGACCACTTCATTTCATCCTCCACCTCCTATCACAAAACCCCCTCTTGTAAACCCTCCTTTGGTTCCTTTACCTCAAATCATGGCGGCATGGTTTGCTCCATTGGTACTACCTCAACCTTTACTGCCAATGCCACAGGACTACCAATCTAAAATCCCTCACTTTACCGGAGTTAACTCTACCACTGCCTAATAGCATGTAGACAAGATGAATGATGCATTTGACTACCAATAAATAGAAGAGGAGACCATAAAAATGAGAATGTTTGCCTAAAGCTTAGGAGGAGAAGCAAAAAAATGGTTCAAAAACTTAACTCCTAACTATATTCATGACCTCCCTTCCCTCTACCAAACATTCATAAACAAGTGGGAGACTAAGAAAAATCCTCTTCAAATCTTATCAGAGTATGATAACCTTAAGAGAAATGTTGGGGAAAGTGTCCAAGACTACTGCACTAGGTTCAATAGTGTTTACAACGCACTCCCACCTCACATGAAACCCCCACAAGACCTAGCCTTAGTGGAATTTCCAGAAAGATTTGATCCAAACATGTGTTATCAATTAAGAGAATGAGATCCACTCACCTTAGAGGACATGCAAATAGGAGAAATAAGTGTAGAAGCCAACCTAAATTCTAGAAGGGCTAGATTAAGGGCAGAGAAGAAGGTTACATACAAAGATGAAACCATGGCCTCAACATCTGATGCTAAAATTGACAATCTAGTTAGGGTAATGGAAAGGATGATGGAGAAAATTAGTTTAAATGAAAGAACACCCCCTAGGGAAAACCAAATAGATCCTCAAAACAGAAATAGAAACCAAAACTTCAGAAGAGACCCTCTCGAAAAATGGAAAAGAGACAATGAGCAGCAAATCAGACCTCCTTTCCAAGAAAACTATGTAGATGAAGAGGAAAGAGAGACTGAAGAGCAGGAAGAAAACCATGTAAATCTGATAGGCTCTGACAATGAGGGTGATGTTTTTCTCACAGAAGAAGAACACGGTCTATTTTCCTCAAACCAAACTGATATAATGTATGAGTATTCTGAAGATTATAAGCTAGGATTTGAAAATGCTATCATGGAGGTTCATAGGCAGTATGACCTCCAAAGTAAGAAAACCCAAGATGCCTCCAAGAAAAACAAACTAGAAACTGCTGTTAGGAAAACCCATGAAAAAATTCTAAAAAATACAACATAAAACACCAACATAATGGCTAAGACTCCTAATCAAAACAACAAAAAAAACCAACCAACCAAATGGTAACCAGAGCTGCACTAGTACATCGACTAGTGGCCCTGAAAAAACTGTCTTAACTGACTTTCCAAATAAAAATCAACAAACCAAAGTTGTTGAAAAGACCATGTATGATAAAACTGATGTAAATATGCCAAAAACACCAGCACCTTTCAGTTTTGAGAGTGAGATTACCAAGATCAAAATAGCCATAACCCTCACTAAACTGGTGACCCAAGATGTATATAGAGTTCAAGTTTTGAAAGCTTTAAACATAGGAAATGACACCGACACTCTGAATCTAACTGATGACAAGCCATATTGTTGTTTGGACCTGAGGTAGAGGGAAAATATCAAGAAGGAGTTGTTCCTCCATTCTATTTCAGTTTGAACATTCATGATAAAATATTTCACAATGCTATGCTAAACTCTAGTGTCTCACACAATCTCATGCCAAAGGTAGTGATGGAGAGATTAGGTATCGAAATAACCAAACCTTACAAAGACTTATACCCTTTCGATTCAAGTAGAGTTAAGTGTTTAGGCCTAATCAAGGATCTGTTTGTCAATCTGGCACAAATCCCAGCTAAAAGCCTAGTCATGGACATTGTAGTGCCTGACATTCCCCCAAAGTATAGCATGCTTTCATCTAGATCATGGGGATCCAAATTCCAAGGAAACCTCCAAATGGACATGACATACGCTACCATTCCAGTCTTTAACCAAAAAATAAGAATTTACAGAGAATCTCACATGAAATACATGGTAAGCAGCCAAGATAGGCCAAACAACACTCCTCCTTATTCCATCCATTCAGACCTTGACTCATTTATCTTGTATAATGAATATGACATTAATGAAAAAATTAAATGAAAAGGAGGAAGAACAAGACCTTTGAGAATAGTCAAACCAAACACAAGATGAAGAACCTAACATCAAAACCCTTGCAGCGATGGAAAACAACATAATGGCGAATCTGAACTTGAAACACTTTGGAACATGAGCTTTGATGGCTCTTGTGGCAAAGTTGGTTCAGGAGCAGGTGTTTGGATACATAACACCAATGAAGGTCACTCTTACAAGATATATTTTCCATGTACAAAAAACATTGCAGAGTATGAAGCTCTTCTCCTAGGATTGCACTTGTTGAAAAACATAGCAGCTAAGAAGATTTATGTTCAAGGAGATCCCAAGCTAATCATTAGGAAAATCAAAGGAGAATATTTAGCTAAGAATCCTAGGCTAAGAGAATATAGGAATGTTGCCTTCGACCTCCTGAAGACATTTGAGAAATATGAACTTACCTCTATCCCAAGAGCTCAAAACAACCTTGCCAATGAACTAGCCTTCGCTTTCAGCACTTGCCAATTACCTCATGAAAATGAACAATACACAGTGAAGGTCAAGTGCAGACCAACAGTCCCTGACAACATATATTATTAGCAAGTATTTGAAAATGACAAACAGATTGAAGACTTCTTCCAGCCCAAAACCAAGTTTAAAATGTCAAAGTCAAACTTAAACCATCAAGAGGACTTTTTTGTTGAAGAAAAAACACACAAAACAGATCTGCCTTGTACTACTGATATAAATCTGCTATAACACCCTCTTGAGGTAGAATTGTTTCACAATTTAGATCAAAAATACCTTGAGGTATTTTAATGCAAAGATAACTCATTGCCAAGAGGTCTTTCCCCCTTATAAGAGTTGTTTGACTTCAATGATGTTGCTAGGAAGCCAAAAATGGAATCCACCGAAACTGATATAGTGGAATGCAACATAGGCAGTGTAGAAGAACCCAAAATGATAAAGTTGTCCAAAAATTTGCCACCTCACATAAAATAGAAATATATTGAGCTTCTCAAAGAATTCAAGGATGTGTTTGCATGGGGTTATGAGGACTTGAAGTTCTATGATATATACATTATTCAACATAAGATTCCTCTCAAGGAGAACTAGAAACCATTCAAGCATAAATTGAGAAGAATAAACCCCGTCCTAGTGCCTCTGGTTGAGAAGGAAATAAAGAAGATGTATGATGCTGGAATCATAGTCCCACTCAGGTACTCAGAATGGGTTTCAAACCTTGTGTCGGTAAGAAAGAAAACAAGGGATATTAGGCTATGCATAGAATTTAGAAACTTAAACAAAGCCTCCCTAAAAGACAACTACCCTTTACCTAAGATGGATCATATACGAAAAAGGGTTGTAGGCTCTAAAAGAATATCATTGCTTGATGGTTTTTCTGGTTACAATCAGGCGCTAGTACTCCCAAGTGATCAGCACAAAACTGCTTTCACAACACCTTGGGGCACCTTCATATATGTAAAAATGCCTTTTGGGTTAATGAATGCGGGGGCTACTTTTCAAAGAGACATGGACATTGATTTCTCTGAATACATAGGTTACTTCATTGTGAATGTGGATGATATATTTATCTATTTTAAAACTAATTAAGAACACCTATTTCACCTAAGAAAGGTCTTTAAAAGAGACAAAGTGCTGAAGTGGGATTCAAGGAGAGAGGACAAAGGCAAGCATGAAAAATTAGAGAATCTATGGAAGGGTCCTTACATCATCCATTCAGTTAGAGGTAACAATGCATTCTTCCTACAAGAACTGGATGGAGTAGAGTTGTTTGGAGGTCCTATCAATGGCAGGATGCTCAAGCACTATTTTTGTTGAAATTCCTAGTTTGAAGCTTTCATTCATTGTACATAAAATTTCTTGATGAAAGGTCAGAAAAATAAAAACACAAAAACAGAGAAAAGAAGAAAAAGAGGGTAGGAAAAAAGAAGAGGTATAACCCCATACCAAAAAGGAGTATTGCTAAAAGTGTGCAAGTCCAAATGCCACTACTTTTAAAGAAAATAAAGTATTGTTTGGTCATCTAGCATAATCATGATTGAACATGTTTTAAATTTTTGCTGATAGGTTAGTGAAAGAGGATTTTCCAAACCATGTAAACTTGGCTTGTCAGTAGATCAGATTAGGAAAATATATTTGGTTTCAATGCTCAAATATGAACCAAATGAGAAAGAGACGGATGCATAACAAATTCTAAATCATAGCCCTCAAATTTCTAGTTTCACCTGTACAAAAATAAAGTCTGTATGCAGCTTGTCCAAAATGCCACAGCCCATGACAAATCAGATTGTTTAACCTTGGTTTGATCATGTTTTAAATTTCATGTTAGTAGGTTAGAGAATTAAAATCTGTCAAACAACTTAACCTTGACAGATAAGTAGACTAGGTAGAGAATAAGAGAGTTCATTAGCCTAATATGAACTATTGGAAGTGATAAGGGTAGAAGTAGATAGTTTTTTATGCTTTCAAAAGAAAAGAATGTCAAGGGTTTGCCAATCCAAATGCACCCAAGTGAAGAAAAATGTTAGGCAAAGTATGATGGGTAGGTAGAATTGATATTGAAGCAATCATGTATTTTCAGATTTTGAGATCATAGCTTCAAAAGAACAGAAGTGAATCAACAGGAGAAGAAAAAGAGGTCTGCCAAGTACAAGTAAGGTACTAATCTTCAAAACTCAAAGATCTGAACTCTGAGGTTCTGGAAACCTCCTAAAAAGGACCTGCCCTCCCCAAGTGGAGCCACTATTAGTCATCAATATTTTTCATTATCTGTAGATGACTAAATATTCGTTCTAGATTTCTGAAAACAACCTTCCTTGAAAATTATGAGTTTCATAAATCTCATTGCCTTCATTATCCTTATGGAAAATTTTTCACTATTTCATAAGCTTTCCATTCCATGGTCACCTTGTCACTTCTACAAACTGCTTATGGGCTTTTTCCTATAATTTTTAGCCTCCTTCCCTGCCTCTAACTTCATTGGCCTATTTTTCCCCTGTCCATAACTCCAATCCCTCTAGGGTTTCCTATAGCCTACTCATTTGCATGTTCACCAAGGTCCTAAAGCATTGAAGGTCTCAAAACTATCTCTGTGGGCTCTTTAGATAAATCAAGTACATTGGATTTTGGATCTTCAATACATCACTTTGAAAAATACTTCATTTTTCACTAAAGGTCCCCAAGCCAAGTTTTAGCCAAGATCAGGTCAAAGAACCATCCCACTAGATAAATTAGGGTTTCATATGTTCCAAGGTCATCATTAGTGTTTCAGACACTATTCTTATTTGCTATAATATGGTTCAGATGTATTGGAATCTTGAGACATGGTTATTCAATAAAAAACTAAAGAGTTTCCAAAGAAGACTATCATTTAGTTTCAGAGTCTGCACATGAAGTAATGGACAAACTTTGGCACTTCTATAGGAGTGTTGAATTTTCCATCAGCAAAAGGTCTTGATAAGGTAGGTGGTTTTCTTTTGAAAGAAGACAACTTGTAGCAAGGAAGAGAGGCAACACTTGTTCTTGTAGATAATTAGGGTTTTTGCACTTGATGGTCCAAGTAGAGTGCCAAACAGTGATCAATTTCAGAATAACCATGGAGGAGGAACACCAAAAAAAACATGAAGAAATGTCTACAGAGATTGTTGATGAGATTTAGAAAAAGGTGAGGTAAACTGAACATAAATGAATTAACTTGAAAGGGCTATAGAGAACTTAGAAGACAACATTGATGATTGTCTTAAAGCACTCCAGATGCCTAGGGTTTTGGAAAAGTGACCAGATAAGGTGAAATTATGATGTTAAACCTCATGGTGAAAGCAAAGAAAAGATTCTGAAGATGTCATTGTGTGATCAGATCCCAAATTTGTCAAAATGAGTTTATCTTGCCTAAATGATGAAATGATGAATTGAACTCCATGGTGCAGGCAAAAGAGGGTTTTGAAAGTGCTACTATGAGGAATCCTCCCAAAGGTGTTTTAGGAGCTTTCCATGTCTAAATGAGAAAAATATGAGGTTAAGCTTGAAGGTAGAAGTAAACGAGGTTTTTAAGGCTACTTTTGTGTCAAAATAAACATGTTAAAGTTTCTAGGATCAAAAGGAAAGGAAAATTTTATAACTCGAGAAAACTACCAGCCAAGGAAAAAAGGATAAGTTGAGTATTGTAATGAAAAACAAGGGAGATTTTTGGAGATAATGCTACTATGAAAGCTTCCTAAGGTTGTCAAAAGTGAAATTGTCATGTTTCAAGGAGTAAGAGAAAGCCAAGGCAGTGTTTTCAGTCACTTGCAATCAGAGTTATCAAAGAAGGTAAAAACATGGTCTGAACTCCATGGTGCAGGCAAAAGATGGTTTTGAAGGTGTTTCTATGTGAAATCCCCACAAAAGTGTTTGATAAGATTTTCATCCCTTAAAGAGTAAAATAAAGGTAAAAATCATCATTTGAGTCACCTACAAAGCAGAAGTCGTCAAAAAATATGAAAAACATGAGTTAAACTCCATGGTGGAAGTAAAGGAAGGTTCTGAAGAGGTTACTATATATTCAAATCCTAAACTTGTCAAAGTGAACCTAAAATGTCTCAAACACCAAAAGGAAGAGCCACCTCAAATGATTTCAGTCACCTGTAAACAAAAAGTCAGAGAATATCAGTGAAAAGGAAAAGGACTTAAAAAAAAAAACATTAGAAAGTGGGTTGCAAAGTTAAAATCAAATCCATGATCCTATAAAGTACATCCTACACTTCAGATGAGTCATTATTCACTTGAAAAGAGTTATAAGTTTCAAGGAGAGAAGGTTTTTTGAGTTTGCAAGTCGAAATTTGGCTAAGTGTCTTGGTGTTGTGTGCTCAGATTGGCGCTGCGCCCCTGGAAACCGGCGCTGCACGTTTGAAAAATTATCCCCATACAAAATACACAGGTACTTCATATCTGGGACCGAGCGCTGCACGGTGGGGAAGGCACTGCGCCCTTACCTGACAGTCCCAGGGAAGAAAGGTTTGAGCGCTGCACGTCTGGGTTGAGCGCTGCGTGCCTGGGTCTGAGCATTGCGCACTTGGGATTGAGCGCTTCGCTCTTGGCCAGGAGGGCCTTTTAAGCATTTTGACCATCCAAATCAAGTCAAAACACCTCCAAATCTCTACCAAGGGTTTTTCAAGCGTTCTTGAGGGTAAGTATCATCACCTAACCACAATTTAAAGCTATTTGGTGTTTTCTGAATGAATGAAATAAACCCTAAGGAGAAAACCCTAAAAATCATGCTTGAAGTCATTGTTTAAACCTCTTTCCATCTGCATATGAAGAGTATCAGTAAAAAAAAATAGTTATTGCATAGCTGGGGGTTTTCATTAAGTTTTTTAGCCTCTCACTCAGCCTAATGTACCTATACCCTCACTTACTCATTCCCTCATTAGCCTAAACTGCCATTTCATCACCATCTTTTCATTCCATTTCCATTTACACTCTAAGGTTGGAAAAACAGAGTATAAACATGTCAATAGAAGGTTGTCATTGAGTTGTTAGCTTATCCATCATTCTAATATACTTACACCCTCACTCCTTCATCTCATTCACTTGTAAAGGCTGCCATTCCACCATCCCTTCATCTCATTTCCATTTGCAGTCCTAGGGTTTCTCAAAGGAAGAATCTACAATGTCAGAAGACAATGATAGTGGAGGAGAAGCTCAAATGCCAAGGAGGCATGAGCACAAAGGTGGAAAAATCAATAGGTTTGAACCCCCCAACATAAGGGAGCTAATCTCCCCTTATTGTTCAATGCTTCAAGCATGTAGGATGCTTTGATTTTTGTGAGAAGGTACAAAAGGTGCAAAACCACCCTGAGCTAACCAGGCTATTTATCATTAAATTGCATGGGAAACAAGTTAACCTTGCAGCAGTCACTTTTGATTTATCTTCAAATGCTATTGCCAATGCCACAGTTGCGAGCAAGTAAATCCTCTCTGTGGATAGAGACGATCCCTCTAGCCCTAGAGTGGGTCTAGAAACAAAGAGACATGCTAGAGTGTAGGTTCCTAATTACAGAATGAAAGAGGACACGACATTAGAGGAATTTTTTGGTCTAAAATGGGCCTCCTAAGGAAAATGTACAATCAAAATTCACTTTATGAGAACCAATCACATTTTAGGGGATGACGTCATCCCTAATGGTTGAGGTGGCATTGCTTGAGTTAAAGGTACTTACTTGTCACATTCTCAATGGTGGATAAAAACTCATGGTTAACCATGGTTGTGCTCTAAGTACTTTTAAATTCAAAGTAAAGTACTCATAATAAATGTCATTTCACACTTTTTGAATAAAAATATATTATTTTCATTTTATATTTCTTGAAAGAAACAATGCATATCCCTATACATTTATTATATTATATTATTTTTATATAGTATATTAATTACATGTTATTATACAATTTAAATAATATAAATTTTAATTAATAGCATATAATATAATTAAGAATTTATAAATTTATATTTTTATTTTATTTTAAGCTATTTAAGTACAAAGGACAAATGCATTAGTTGTTCAATGATAATGACTTTTTCTTGAAAAACTCATTCTTATTTATAGTCACATCAATAGAATTTTTTTATTAATTTTATTTTGGTACAACTTTTGAATTGAATTTAACGAAGGTTACATGGATTGTGGTGCAAAAAGTGAATTGAAAATTCATAAATATTATTTTATTGTTTTAGCTATTATTTTATTATTTCCTTAGGAGGCCCATTTTAGACCTCAAAATTCCCCTAATGTAGATCGACCTACATGGAATCCAACGTTGTTGTTATGCCTGTAGTGGTGGTGGCCTCTTGCTTCTGCCTTGGCAAGTCACAATCCTTCTACAATCATGCTCGGATACCTGCACATAAAACAGTAAACAAGAGCAGCATGCAACATAATAATTCCATTCCTAATCACTAACCAGTCAAAGATGGCTAAGCATATTGTGTTAAAAAAAACAACATAACACAAAATGGGAACCCAAACAATAGTCACGTATATATTGATAGAAGGAAGAGGTACAACCAAAGCTTTGACGTCGTAGTCTCCTCCAGCGGGGTTCAACGAAAGCGCGTCTCAGATACTCATCAGGGGATTTGGATAGGATGAGGGCATGGGCTTAAGATCTCTCAACAAAGTTCCCTCTTATTCTATCTCTTCAAAAATTCTGCTATAGTAGTTCAATTCTCCATGTTCAGCTAGCTTATGCAAGGAGAGATAGCTTCTTTTTATAGAGGAAAAGGAGGAGGTTAGGATCCCTACAAAGGTGTGAGGGAGGCCTATCCTTTAAGAGGTTCTCATGGGAGGTGGACACCATAAAATAAAGGAGGGAGTCTGTGGTTATTCAGTTCAACCACTCCCAATGGCTCATCCTCGAAGTTGTTGAAGTGGAATCCTTGCCTCTATTTGTAAAAAACATTCCATAAACAACTTGGCGTGGGTGTCTAACTGGGACAAAGCGCCAACTGGCGCGGGGTCGAGCGTTAATTTTCTCCATCGGCGCGAGGGTAGAATTGGTTACTCATGCCAAGGCAAAAACAAGGGTCTTTGAAGCTCTGCTCAGGGAATTGTCAACATAAGGAATATTGCTCTCATGTAAAGGGATGCAATGATGGTATTTGCAAGGCATGACACTTCTTATTAGTCACAGAAATGACCCTCCAATGTGTGAGTTGGGGATTGCAGGGACAGTGACAAAATGTTGTGTAACAGATGCCCCCTAAAGTATGAGGTTCGAGGGAGAGGGAGGGGCTAAATGTTTTATGAAAAAACGTTCGAACCAGACACCGCTGTCGGAAAACTTGTAATTACAAATACAACTAATATCTCTGATACATGAACATGTGGTATGGGCACAACCATCCATAATAGAGTGCATAAAAACTTAGATCCAAGGTATGGACACAACCATCCAGTAGTAAGGATCAGAAAATAGACTTAGGTGTGGTCACAGTCATCCAATCAAAAGAGTCATGTAATAAGTCATAATAATCCACAAAAATCCACAACCTAGATTTTATCAGACAAAACCCAAGGTCTTGCACTCCATCTCGACCCAAACAAGTATAATTTCAAGCATGTGAATATATGAGATGAAGTCAAACATGCAAGAAAATCGTCTGAGTACCAGCCAATGATGAAAGTTGTTAACAGATGCGAGAAGAACCATCAATAATGAAAATGGCTCTCAAGGTATGAAAGGGAAAATCCACAGAATGTGAACAATGATATGACGTCAAACACCCGCAGAATCACTCAATCGAAGGCCAATGATATGGACCTTGTGTTGAATGTGAAGAACTTGCCATTGAGGCATGCAGGCTCCAAGGTACCAGAAGAGAGTCTCTAGATCAAATTTCTGGATAATTAGCTGAAGTCGACGGGAAGTGATCTGGTCAAAGGTGGGCCATAATGTTTCCCACATCATTGATATCAGATAGAGGAACAAGATGATAGTGAATCAAGACAAGCAGAGAATCAGAAGGAGGTTGAAAACTGCAGAGACAAACTTCTCTTGAACATATTAGCGACACGACACTGGATTTTGCAGTGTTTGACATCAAGGGATCTGAGGTCATGATGACATGGCAAAGAGAAGATGAGAGGTCAAAAGAGATTACCCAAACCCATGGAAGAATAAAATTATGAAATGAGATTTCCCCAACTCAACACGAATGCAGAAAAGTGTCATGTTCAAGAATGACATACTGCCAACATAACTAAAACTTGGCTCCATTTTCCCCCACCATTTCTGGTGAGTACCCCAATTATTTTTTAAAAAAAGCTTGAGGGGGATAGCATATGCATGCAATGTAAGTTTTTCCTTCAGAAAAATCCAACTTAGTACATTTTACGAGCCCTAGGAAGGAGAAACTCGAGTAACGTCATGGTGACGAAGTCCGATGTCATCAGGGTTTAACGAGTCTGAAAAAGGGAGAAATCAACATCTTTTCATGTTTAGAGAGTTTGAAAAGAAGGCAGAAAAGAAAAATCCAGCATGGCTCTTTTCATAGATAGTCTCTTAGATCCGAAAAGGTAGAAAACAATATCTCAAAGAACCTCTTAGTCGTGATAGGCTAAGGTATTCCTTTTTCATAAATAATCCATCCCAGCTCGAAAAAGGGGTAAACGTATACTGGGTAGATATCGCTTCACAACCATTTAATGAGTTCAAAATGACAAGAGTCTCAGAAATCTTTTCAATTTTAGAGAGTCAGAAAAGAGCTAAAAGATGATCCAGTAGTGTCTTTTTTTGTGTTTTTATCGAGTCCGAAAAAGTATAAAATATAACTCATTACTTCATCACTGTTGCATAAAAACCTGTTGCTGCACAAAAGACTCATGTAAAACCCATTTCTCAAAAATAATATAATAAAATAATCAAAAAACATGTCTTAAAACCTAATTAGGGTTGTGAAAAAGTTATAAAATGCCAAAAATGGTAAAAATAGTTACTTTTCACTTTTTACTTCTTATGGAGCAATAGTTACCCATTTAGCACTGTGATTTTGCAGTGACGATATGATCTGGCAGACCAATCTCAAACTTGTCAATTCTAGGTAAGATCTGACACCTTTCCCTTCATTTTGAATCCTCTTCAATGCCTGCAACCCTCAAATTTGATTTCTGAGGGGGGAATTGCAAAATTTGGGGCACGACGATTGGCGCGAGTTTCGGGCACGGACTCGCACCAATTGCCCATTTTTCCTAACTAGTGTGCGCCTATTGGTGCGATTGTTTGAGAAACAGTTGTGCCAACAACGCGGACCATTTTTATGCTCAAAATTCTAGTCAATAGACCCAAATTTTTACAAATTCAAGTTTTTAATTAGGCTAACAATGTCCATGTAACAATGTTCGCAGGTACTAAGCGGCAAAATGGTAATAAAATGGAAAGAACAGGAACACAACGAAAAGGATGAATTTGCCATGGGAAATTGAAGATGCATTGAAGCTCTCAGAGACTGTGGAATGAATAAGTTTTTCTTAACACCGTGTCTCTGAGCTCAACCAGAGCTGCTACAGTATTTGATCAGCATATGGGATGAATATCAGGAAAAGCTCATCCTTCGAGATCAGGAACTTGAGATTGATGTCTCCAATGTCTATTTCATAACAGGATTATCGCGGACGGGAGCAACACCAATCCTAATTGGCACCCAGCCTTGCATGGAGAATATTTCCATGGTGATTGACAGGGTATGTCCAAGGGCACGGGAGGGATCAGGCAGTGGGAAATTCGATATTGAGACTATCCCAGACTTGGCACTAAAAGTAGTGCTACATACCATCACGTGAGCTGCGGGATTGCAAGCACCGCACGAAGCAACAGAGACATAGTTGCTTCTTGTCGTAGATTTCTTAACACCTACCATCTACAACTGAGTAGAGGTTGTGACAATAAACATGAAATAATAGCTAAAAAAATAAAATAATGCCAAATTGAAACAATTTGGTTATGGGTCTATCCTGGTATCGTTCTTCTTGGAACAACCACTGATCTTTTAGCGGCAGGGGGTAATATTCCCGACACCACCAGCGAGGGAACCACGGATGGCCTGATGGGCAACTCTGATGCCAAGGGCAGGGGTCGGTCAACATATGTCCTGGAGACCGAAATTATTTTATTGGCTCCACCGACAGTTGATTGTTGTGGAGGACTAGCCCTTCTCTAGTACAGATTTCACTGATGATCTGGACCTCCCACTCCCAGAAGGAGAGGATTGGGATGAAGATTTGGGTAGGTCTCATTTTTTCAGTTTTCATGAGTATTATGATTTTTTACTTATGTATGTTTTGACATTAAATCCATGTATTTGCAGATGTTGGCCCGGAGAGACCTGCATGTATGTCACCGATAGCAAGGCGAATCCCTCGCGATTTCGACCCTTATGGCGAGGGAGGCGAGGAAGAGGAGATTGTGCTTAATCTAGAGGGAATCACACATGGAGTCCCAGACTATGCATGATTCGACAATGTTCCTCATGCCTACTAGAGGTATACCGTAGGGGTGCCAAGCCGCATTCACCACTTGCTGAGACGGCTCGTACGGGCAGTGACATGCTACCATGAGCATCACACCGATTAGATACCTAGGTTTTATATCTGCATATTTTGAGAGACATGGTGTCTTGGGATGTAACATAAACACACATATTTTTTGAAGCTATGATGCACACTGATGCAAACATTCAATATATATATATATATATATATATATATATATATATATTTTTTTTTTTTTTTTTTTTTTCCTACTTGGATCTTTTGCATATGATGATGATTTTACAAATTATGCAAATGTCTATCTAATGCAATGTTGGCCACTATATCAGTCAATGCCTTCATTCGTCTAGGAATATGTTGATATGTAATAAAATAAAAATGTCTTTCTAGCAAACGAATACGTAAAACAATATCAGAATGTACGGATTTCTAACCGAATAATGACCATTGAGCTGAAGAACGACAAGCTGTGAATCTAGATTTACAAGCAATGAGCATATGCCAAGGTTGATTGCCTCGATTGATAGTTCAATGACAACACTATATTCAACAACATTGTTTGTAGTTCATCCTAGAAAAATACCTTGTAGATCTATCAACTCACCAGAAGGATCATAAATTACACAGGTTGCTGAAGACAAATTCATGGTACTGTAGGAAGCACCATTCATGAAACTGACATAAGGGGTAATAGATATTTGCACAATAAGAAATACCCAATAAGCAGGAAAAAACGCTCACAAAGCACACCAAACCAAAACATGTACAATAATAATAAGAAAAACACCTATGTACACAAATCATGCATGAATGACTCATGCATAATATTTTTTGAGATACAACCCATTTCTGGGTTGTTCTAGAGGATGACCTTCGTAATAAATGAGCTCATAGGCCCCATTTTGCAACACGTGTTTAATAACATTGGGCCCATGCAAGATGGGTTGAAATTTTCCTGCCCCCAGCTTATCATGAGCTTAGTCGTACAAAAGGACAAGATCTCATTTAATGAAGGAATGAGGGGAAACCGATTGGTCAAAATGAGCTTTGACCCGCTTCTTCTATGCTTCGATAACCAGAGCAGAAAAGCGGCGGGTTTCATCTAGCCTTTCTAAATAAAGGAGATACTCTTCTTCTGACGAAGTGTTCAACAATAATTCAACAACTAACTTGAGAAAAGGTATTTCACATTCAATCGGAAGGGTAGCTTCCAGACCATAAACCATCTAGAAAGGAGTGAATCTGGTCGCATTCTTAACTGAGGTTCCATGTGCCCAAAGAGCCAAAAATAACATGAGATTCCAATAAAATTTGTGGATCCCAATCGTACGTTGAAGCATGGTAACAAGAACTTTGTTCACGGCTTCAACCTGGCCATTAGCCTAAGGGTAGTACTGCGTTGAGTTGTCGTGACATAGGCCAAACTTAGAAGTCAACTCCGCCACAATATAATGCCAAAATTGGGAACCATGATTAGTAACGATGGCTTGAGGTACACCAAACCTAGCAATGATGTGATTGAATATGAATTGAGTAGCTGTCTTACCGTCAGCGGCAAGTGTAGGCATTGCTTTGTCCCATTTGGTGAAGTAGTCTACGGCTACGATAATATAGGCATGCCCCTCGCCCGAGTGAGGGTTACATGTCATAAAATCGATTTCCCACTTCGAAAAGGGACCAGCTGTAATGACAAGATGAAGAGGTACATGCAACGCACACATCTTCCATTGGTAGACCTGGCACTCGTGAAATTTACGAACTGCAACAATGTAATACTTGAAGATAGAAGGCCAGAAATAATCAACATGAAGAATCTTTTGTGTAGTAGCATAACCAAACATGTGACAACCACAAGTGCCATTGTGACAATCATTCAGGGATTTATCAGCTTACTCAAGAGTCAAACATCGGCGGAGTATGGAATCGACTCCAACGCGATAGAGTGTATCTCCAACTATACGATAAGGTTGCGATTGAAGTCGGATGCGTCAGCTGACATCCTTCGTCAATTTAGATTTGAAGGTATAAGTCTGGAGATAGACGATGATATCACCGTACCAAGGATCGAGGGTGTTAATAAAGAAAAGCGTATCATCTGGAATATATTCCTTAGAATGAGAGGGAGCGAAGTCAGAAGGGATGGAATAGATCAAATCAACAAAGACCAATGATTTCTTCAATTTGGCAGCAGTAAATTCCATGTCAAACTCTTGGAGGATGACAATCCATTTCGAGTATTTCCCCCCAACAATTTTCGAGACAATATGTAGGTCATAGGGTTGCAATCAGAAATCACAGTCACAGTACGCAAAAGAATATAATGACAAAAACACTGAACTTCTTGAACTACAACAAACACTAACTTCTCGACATGTGCATAGTGTGTTTTAGGTTCAAGAAGGTTACTAGAAAAGTAATGAATAACGTGCTCATTACCATCATCATCATCTTGTACCAGAACCACGGAAATTGTGCTGAAAGCGGCGGCTAAATAGAGGGAAAAATCACAATGATAATTTGGAGGACGTAGCAAAGGAGAATTGACAAGCAATGCCTTCAATGCATCAAAATACTTCTGAGCAATCTCATCCCAACAGAATGGGATGCCCCACTTCAATAATCGTGTGAATACTTTAGCCACTTCTGCATAGTTAGGTATGAAACGACGTAGAAAATTACCCTTCCCTTGTAAACTCAGCAACTGATGCAATGAGGAGGGAGAAGGGAGATTGATAATAGCCTCAACCTTAAGCAGATCGAGGCAAATTCCATATTTAGACACGATAAACCCCAAGAGTCTACCGGAAACAATGCAGAAGACGCACTTGTGCGGATTAAGCTAAATGTTGTAGCGTCGACAACGAAGAAAAATATGACGAAGATGGTCAGGATGATCCCTACGCTTAGCTGAATGAGCTGGAATTTCATCCAGATAAGGCTGAACGATGTCATGGATATCATGAAAAGCATACGACATCGCTCGTTGAAATGTGGCCCCAACATTCTTTAAGCCAAAAGGGAGCTTCTTATACGCAAAGGTACCCTAAGGACAGATGAAGGTAGTCTTATGTTGATCAGTCGGGAGAATGCTAAATTGATTATAACCAGAACAACCATCCATGAGGGAAAAAATCTCACTCCTGACACGGTCGTCAATGATTTGATCGATAAAGGGAGTAGGATAATTATCCTTGGGACAAGCTCGATTGATATCACGATAATCAACGCAGACCTGAATCATTCCTTGTTTCTTATCTACAGGAACAATATTAGAGACCCATTCTGTCAATGGAATCGGATAAATGAAACCAGATTTAAGAATATTTTCGACTTCACCCTTAATGGCAACAAATTTTCTAGGGTGCACTGGACGAAGACGCTGGCGAACAGGTTTCGAACCGGGATAAGTAATAATTTCATGCACCACTATACTAGGATCGATGTCGGGCATCTCTTCGTAGGACCTTGCAAAAACATCACGGAACTCGCGGAAAATGCTAGTGTAAACTTGTACTTCATCTAAAGAACAAGTGACCCCAATATGGATGTTCTCGATGATTCATGATTTAACGGAAATGTCAATAGAAATTATCTATGTAATGTGACTCAAGTTACCTTCCGTAAAAATTTCATGTGTCATAACAGGCACTTGAAGCGGAGGAGAAGGAACTTGAGATGCAAACCGCTCAAGACACATATACATTGCCCTGAGACTAGGCATAAATGAGGAACGATGATGATAATCGTCCCACGGTGGCTCTTCAAGAGACATGGTTTCCACGATGTATTCATTGGAGGGAAACACTTCCTTTAAAGTATCAGGTGAAGCTCAATTTCCAAGCCAAGGGGATTAAGAATAAATGTCAAGAGACATGCTCAAAGGAGCACCATCAAGAGATGAAGTGTCTGAAGCCGCAATGAGCTCACAATAATAAATCTCAATTAGACTCAATGGCATCACATATCTAGATGAATCAATATATTCAGGTGTGTTAGGGCCTAAATCTACCTCAGGTTGAGAAAGGTAGGATCTGGGATAACATCATACCATGCTTAACCTGGTAGCTAGCCCTACCAGGTCGGGAGAGGGCTCTCTCCTTGTCAATCACAGAAAAGATGGCCAATGAAAGCTTGAGATGACTGATCTGATGACTTATTTTAGGCTAGGTATGTGTACAGAGGTGTTTTATTGAATTTGATGATGTTTTGTTGGCTCAAATGTGAAAGGCAGATTTGGGCCTTGGGAATGAGGCTCAGTTTTGCAGAGATCTCTATGGGGCAAGGTAGGCAAGTGATTTGGTACTTCAAATTGAGTGATATGGAGAGGTTTTAGACATATGAGGAATTGAAAAGGGCATGAAGAACTCAGGGAACCTTTTCAATTAGCTGAAAACATAGATAACTAAGCAAACCCTAGGTAGAGCACTGCACTTTCAATGTATTTTATCTTTATCTTTGTTTGATTTATTTAAGATGAAATAAAGAGAGATATGGCATACATAAAACACATGTAGACTTACAATTATAGAAGAAAACACAATACCAAAGCAAGATGCCACATGAATCCCATAAAGTGTTGCAAACCACTGGTCTATTCCTTAGCCAAACTGCTGAAATGAGTATACAATAAGCTCCAAGATTTCCCAAAAATCCAACCATGCTAATGAATGAAAAACATAAGATATAGGCAAACAAAAACTCATCCTAGACTCTAGGGGTCGAGCTCATGATTTTAGGAGCTGTTCCAACAAATTCTAAACTGAGAAACTAAAAAGTAGGCAGTGGAACAACTTGCCTCTAAAAACTAGGGAACTGATTCATTCAGTTGTAAACTACCTTTTCATGGATGAATATACCTCTATGAGTGAAAATTAAGCATAATTACATCAAAATCCATCAAGTCACATTAAATTACATCATAAGTTTTACAATTATAAGGAGAAAAGTCAAACCGTCAAGAAACTAGGCGAAAAACAGAGTATTTTTGGTCAAACTGAGCAAATTTCCTCCAATGCGCCGCGCCGATTTACCTATGTGTTGCGCCTTTTTTAAGCTACTTTTGGAGGCCTTCCTGGTGTCCAAATTTTCTCCAAGTGGGGTTTTTGGAAAGATATGCCTGTATAATTTCCAACACAAGTGGAATTTTTGAATTTGGCCTCCATTTGCCCCTCCAAAACTGAGTTCTCCCACCACTGCTTCTTGTGTGTCAAAAAAGGGGCAGAAAGGTCATTTTGGGGTGTTTTTGACCTTTTTGGAAGCCAAAAACCTGTCAAAATTTCTTAGTCATTTGTGAGCATGCATATTTTTCATGAAAAATCCAAATATGTTGAGTTTTCCTCAAAAGGATGCCTCCATCAAAAGTGAGCACCAGGTGGCGCGGCGCATTGGGCAGAAAAGTCTGTTTTTTGAGCCAAAAATTCAAAAATTACAAAAAATGTCCCAAATTTTTTGAAATTTGGGCTGAGTGTCCTCCCTTAAGAGCTGTGTTGGGCCAAGGGAGCCTTAGCCAAGATCTAAAGTCTCTCATGATCTTTTCGCCTCTTTGATGCCTTCTTCGAGCTGGCCTTCAAGTTCCTTATTCTTATTTTGCACACCTTGTTTCTCGTCAAGTAGTGGTAGGCCATGTGCCTCAACATGTTTTTCTCTTTTTTGGCCTTCTCCAACATCTTTTCCAAATGTATGTTTATCCTATCAAGCCAAGATTCATGATCAGCTTCAATTTCTTGTTCAAGTGGTGTCAACTTGGTTTTCCTCCTCTTGGTAGCTTGCCCGTTTTCTCGTATGTTTTGCAGTTCCATAATGGTTTGTTGATCCTCTAGCTGATTGTTTCTTTGCTCCAGATAGTTAATTATCCATTTTCCTCTTTCTAGGTTGAGAGACAAACCATGGATGTCCTCTTGCTGCTCCTGAATGATCTCTTTAAGCTTTGAGCTTTGTGAGCCCAAATCGGTGTCATCATCCTGAATAAGAATGAAATCTGTCTCCTGCCCTCCTGAAGGCCCCTCATCATGTAATGGCCACTTGCCCTTTTCCTGTACCTACTCTGCTGATGGAGGAAACGAGACCCCTTCCACCCTGGGTGGAGATAATACTCGCTTTGCTGCTGCAAACAACCTTCTAGCGCCCTTTTGGTAGGTGACAAATACTGGCACACTAGCAGTTTGTGTCTCATGAAGCTCCCGCTGATGTGAAGGCCCACCTGTCTCATGAAACGCTGCTGGAGGTACTTGAGGAGTGGTGAATACCTCATGTGAAATGAAATCCTCCCATGATATGTTCTGTAAACCAAGCTGATGCATGACCACAATCTTGATTAGTGCAAAATGATATATGCTGTTATACTGCTGCTGGGGAGTCTTCTTGTGCACTAAGGTGGTCATCTTCTCAATGTTCCGGCAAATAAAGTAGGGGAGATTCATCATTCTCACCCTAGTAAAGTGCATCAACAATCTGATGTGATAAGCATATAGGCGAGAAAACCGCCCCTCATAGCTGAAATACTTAATTATGAGTTTCATCAAGGGAGCATATGAGTCTTTCAGATACCAAAAAGGAAAAAATTTATTGAGATGTCTTTGATAACCAGCCTTGATGTAAGGCTCATGCTTTTCTCTATCAATCTGCTGCCTTTTATTCCACTGCTCACCGACATTTGGAATGCCAGTTGCTAGAGAAATGGACTTCGGTGTCAAGGTAAATGTCACACCTGCTAGATTGACTTAGCCATTTTGAAGATGGAGCACAAACAACCTGGCCAACTCATGATGGTATTGAACTCTCTCTACCATCTCACAGAACTGATAATAGGATTGGTGTTGAAAGCATGTGACAGCAAGAGGGCAGGCCTGCAGCTCGGCAAATGAATTAGGCTCCTCTCATTTATGTTTACCACCCTTGTGAGGTCTCCTTGGTGCATGCATTTCTATAGGAGAATCACTGTGTGTCTCCTCATCTCGGTCATAGGAGGGATCAGACTCCATGTTTGCTAATGTGTGAGTTTTCTTGATGAGTATGAAGAGATTTATGGTGTTTTTAGTTTTTTGCTACCAAGGATGAGAATGTATGAGGAATTGTGGAGGGAAAGGGTATGAGGGG
This sequence comes from Pinus albicaulis, assembly GCA_034641835.2. NCBI lineage: Eukaryota > Viridiplantae > Streptophyta > Pinopsida > Pinales > Pinaceae > Pinus > Pinus albicaulis. The sequence continues at coordinate 1,892,910,473 of CM076578.1, read as the reverse complement.
TTTTGGGAATGATATGGACAAGTCTTTTTTTTGGGAATAGGGGGTTTAGGGAATAGTATGTAGGCTTAGGGACAATAATTAGGGTTTAATATTTGTAACTAGGGTTTGGGATAGTGGGAGTTAGGGATATGGGAATTAGGGAATGAGTGGATGAAAGTGAAAAATGAATGGAGGAGTCAAAAAGTGAGGAAGTGATGGAGTGGAATTAGTAGCAAAAACACAAATGAAAACCCTTGGAAAATTTTTTTGAGCCAAAATTGCAAAGAGGTAGGGTTTGAGTTTTATCACACTAAACCACCATAAATGTTAAGAAAAAATTTTTCACTAGCAATGGAAGGAATCTTGACTTACTTGCACACCATGGGATTGAGGAAATTTGGAAATTTGAGGGAGTTTATGGTGAAATCGGGCTTGCAGCTCTATGCGCTGCACCTTCGATATGCGTCGTGCCAGTGTATTTTTTACACTATGGAGGGTAGCCCAATGCGCCGCACCTTCTCTATGCACCACGCCACAAACCCAACGCGTCGCGCCTTTGAACTTGCACAATTTTTCTTTCAAACTTGCTCCCTTTCTCCAACATGACCTTCTCGTGCTCAATTTTTCTCCTTTGAATGCAAATGAGCTCTTTGAACATGAAAAATGAGTTTATATACAACATTTTTTTAATTTCACTCATAAAACCCACTTTTATAATGTTTGCATTGTAACTTACTTTTTCAACTCTGTTTTTGGGCAATTTACTTCATTTTTAGCTTTGATGAACTAAATGATTTGAATTTTTTTTTTGGTTTGCCTTGTAGGGGATGGAGTTGCTAAAGCTTGGTAAGGTGACCAGGGTTGCCACTGAAGTTTCTTACATAGAAAAAAACTGAAATTACATCAAATTTTATACATGAAAACATAGAATACTCTGTTTTTCCTCAAAACAAGGTTTTGAGGAAAAATAAGTCTTTGAGCATGTGATTATGGAATTTATTGGTACTAAAACTTTATTTGATCACCTCATGTGCCTGTTGACTGTTATTGAAAATTTTGAAGACCTTTTTGACGAAACCCTAGACCTAATAAAGAAGAAAACCTAAAAATGACTCTTGCAGATGAACTAGATGAATGGAAATGTGCCAGCAGGTAAAGGGCATGAGGGAAAATGTACAACAAGCCACTACCGTCAGATGATCCATGATCCTAATGGAATGCAACTAACTGAGTGAGACACCCAACATGCAATGCAACAAGAGAATTTGATCACTGACGGAGGGATGAAGATACCGACACTAACAAGGTGAAGGGACAATCCATGGGTCATCAGACTGAGACCATATGGATTTGAATAATGTTTGGTAGAGGAAGGGGAAAAATACACATGAGGGATGGATCCTTGAAAATTCTAGGCCCTACGCTCTCGTAGGGAGTAGGAATCTTATCCATATACAGAATGTTGTTCTCGAAAGAAGAGGTGAAGAAGGACAATTGATCAACAGTAACAATCTTTCCTTCGTGTGGAAATTTTAGAACACGAAAGAGAGTGGATGGAATGCACAACATGGTGTGAGTCCAATTGCGATAGAAGAGAATATTGTAATTTAGTTTGGTGTCAACTACTTCCACCTTGACATTGACTGTCTTCCCTTTAAGGTAATCAGTAAACTAGCAAGAAAACCTAAAGGCTTTGATTCCCTTTCATCAAATGCTTCAAGGGCATTTGGCGATGAATTAAGGGTTGGAGAACCAATAGCTTTCCAACAAGAAGATGACATGATAAAATTTGATGCACCTTCATCCACAACTGCTTGATGGATATTGAGACCATTAATAATGACTTGGATAATAAGTGCAATCTGATGCAGAAGTCGTGGAACGAAATTCTCTAAATCGAAAGAAGGAAGGCTATTATCGGCAGTATAAACCCCACCAATCATAGACAATAAAGCCTTTCATTGAGATGGACAACTCTGAAGTACTTCTAATGCGGACATTGTAGATGGCACTTAAGCCAAATCCTCAACAATATTGTAATGTTGAGCAGCACGAGCGTTAGAATTATAAGAAGACTTGTGGAGTGCACCTTTGGAAGGTGACTGTACAATGGATTTGGCGCTAGGCCTTTCAATATCAAGAGGACCAAAAACAGGTTGAAGAGGAGGACCATCAGTGATCTCCTTCCCCGCTGCCTGACGTGATCCAGAATAATCTTTTGATCAAGTAGCAATAGAAACGGGTGCAAAATCGTTCATCATGAACACCTGAGAGCCAAATGGGGCAGAGGACTGAGGTTGCTCTACCATCTGGGTCTATTGAGATGGGAAGGGTTCTTTAAGAATGACTGGAGTTCCCTGGGTGCCTTTGAGAAATCTACTCACTTCAGACCATCGAGGAAAGTATTTAGTGAAGTGCTCTTCAACACAAATCAAACAAGGGTACTTCAGTTTACATTGCGAACCATCACCAACACGAGGCTTCTAAGAATCCTATTTCAGAGTATCGGCTTTGGCCTTACCTTTACCCTTCTTTTTACCTTTAGAAGCATGATTTTCCAGATTGGCCTGAACGACATTAACTTCTGCGGGTTTGCCAGAATTTGAGGTGGACTGAGAAGCAACATTGTTAGAAGAAGTAGAATTCGGTTTCTAGGAGTTTGATGAAGAAGACTTCTAAGAAGTCTGAGATACAGAACCAATAATACCATTGACTAATGTAGTCGCTGGTGGTTTAGAAGTTCCAAGTCGGGGAGCATCAGGAAAGATATCATATAATGCGCCAGACTGAGAGTACACAAGATCAAGGTACTCAGCGTAAGAAATGGCTTGTTCCTCGGTTACACATGCCCCCATACTATGTATTTCGCAATTTGATTGACAAAGGAGGTAGTGAACCAATGAGTCAGAAGCTGATCAGGAATTTCAAATTTGATCATGCGACGACGACGTTTCCACTCATGAATATGATCCGAGATATGAGTAGCTCGGTCTTGTTTCAAGGAAGTGAGGAGGTGCGTCCCAGTCTCATATCGGACTGGTAACTGAAAATGCATTACGAATTCCATGGCTAAAGAATTTAAGTCTTGGAAGAAATCACGAGATACCTCAATGTACCACTTTGCAGCAGCACCAGTAAGAGTTCGTTGGATGAAGTCGAATAAAATCATCAACCCAAAAGTTAGAGGAACACCAAAAATGGCAAGTCATAACATGTGCTTGGGGGTCTTTTCCAAACTTTCCCTCAAATTTAGGACAATCACCAGGAATCTTGGTCAGAACCAAAGGCCAATACGGGTTATGAAGAATGGGATTGTTTGTTAACTTTGACACATTAGGTAATTCCAATGTAGCAAGAAACAGTAATTGAGTGTTGAAATCCACCAGAGGTCTCTAATAAGGACTCGTGTTTACATTCCACCCAGTCCGAGAGGGAATTTGTCCCGGAAGGTTTGGATCATAGGGGTTAGAAGCAGTATAATTCAGTTGATACTGGGGTTGAGGACCAGGATACTAAGTCAGAGTAGACCATTGAGGTCCCCACTGAGTAGCGTATGGAGTCTGCTATGGAATGTAAGCATGGATTTGAGGTTGATTATATATCAATGCAGGTTGATTTTGAGGGTAAGAAACTTGGAGTGCACTATATACCGGTTGATATTGACTTTGGGGGTAAAAAACGCCTTGTGGTTGAGTAGGCGGACCTTGATGAGAAGGTTGAGCAGGTGGACCTGGCTGAATGGGATAAACTGGTGGAACCGGCTGCTGAACTGATTGAATCGGCTGAGGAGCAGGTTGAATAGGATGCTGAGCTAGTTGAAATGAATAGTGAGGGCCACTGGGTTGTCCTTGCTGGAGAGGTTGGCCTGATGGTTGCGATGGACCAGGTTGTCCTAGATAACCAGGTTGACCTGGAGGAAGACCGTAGGGTTGTCCTGGTTGCACAAAATTTTGGCCATACTGAACATGTGGCTGTGGTTGTGGTTCAACATGTTGTCCCAGTGGTGTGTATATTTTCCCCCCAGGAGCATGAGATGGTCCTGGTTGATTATGAGGTTGACCAAATAGACCAGAGGGTTTTCCTTGTTAAACAAAAGGTTGTCCCTATGGACCAGATGCAGGGCCTTGCTGAGCCAAAGGTTTTCCCACTGAGGGTTTTCCTTGCAAGCCAGAGGGTTGCATAGGTAAGGTAGGTCCCAAATGAGTAACAGTTTGATAAGGATCATAAACAACTTGATGAGGATCAAAAGGAGGCAAATAGACTAGATTATCATATTCATCATAATGATGTGGATCCACATATATAGGGTTACCGACAGCATCATAGTGTTGGAATCAAAGATGGGCAGAAGCTTGGGGCTGCTGAGAACCCTGAGAGCTCTGCTGCGGAACAACCAACAAATACTCTTCAAAATTAAGGTCGCTAGGAATCACTGGGGCAGTTGGGACTACTTTAGATGCAGGTGGGGCCTCCGTGGCACGATATTGTGATCTACCTGGACCGGGATTGACAGGCCACGTAGGATTGAGAAAAATGGACCTACTAGTGTGAAAAGATCTCAACGAAAAGATACTAACCACACAAACAATAGGTTGAACTGGAATGGATGTAACAGTAATCAACGAACCAAGTGTCAAAGGTGATAGTCCTAACGAAGGGAGGACTGAACTCTGAGGAGCAGTAAATGTATTGGATTGTACGATGGATGCAACACCAGACATAATCTGACTCAAGGACCTATATCCAAGTGGAAGTGACACCGATGGTGGAGACGACTGAGTAGAAACATGAGGGACATCTTCAAGAAAAAGTTGATATTCTCCTGTAGAAATAGGCATTCCTTCACTACCAACAGGACTGGACGAATCCATGTGTGACTCTGCAGTAAGATCTTCGAAAATACTATGGGGACTAGGAGGTACAACAACAACAAAAAATGGTGAACCTGATGTAAGAGGAGGAAAATATCCTTCTTCCCCAAAACCAGACCAAGCACCAGAAGGAGGCCAATTGAATTCAACTAGCTCTTCAGCTGGAGATCGAGTAGCAAGAGGCTGGACAAACGGAGAATAGGCTATGAAAAATTGGCAGACATAGTGGACTGAGGGGTTTCAAAAGAAACGTCCGGGAAAGAAATACCACTAGGAGGCAGTGAGGATGATGAACTGATGGTTCCACCACCGTGACTGTATATTAAAAAAGAAAAGAAAAAAGATAACCAATTGAAGGTTCCAAGATCAAAATCTAAGGAAAATAAGAACATGCTAAGTAATAAAAATTCTAATGGGCATGTGATCGTAGGTGATTAATTTTATGACACTAAAACCAAACTTCATTGTTTCATGTTTTAAGAGCCGAGAAACAAGCAAAATATGACTCTAGTCACATTCAATTTTAAACGAGCATGAAAGGACAAGTGCTCAATGATATCTTCTCTTTTTAAGGAGTCATGAAAATATCAAAATGACTACTCAGGTACTCTAAGCAAGAGGGTGTACCAGGTTTCCGTGAACTTCCATATACACCATGGTGATCAAATGAAAGGGAAATGACCAAGGACTTGACGTATGTGCAGGTAGTCTCCCCGAATGTTGTGTTCGGTGTATCACGATTATAAGGCGACAAAATTGACTTCCTATGGATAAAAGGATTACAACCTAGAGGGGTCTCCCTTTATATACTCGATGGTACGGGGAGCACAAATCTATACTAGCGTTGTCTAAAGCCAGATGGCGAACGACAACTACTAGGTTTTAAGACGCTGAAACATGTCTCTAGCCTAAACCACTAAAAATGTTGCGTAGGTTTCAATTCTTCCTTAGGTTAATTGAATTAATTTTAAAGTTAATCTTGGATTATGTTTCAGTTTCAAGGCCCTATCGAATTTGGATCTCAAATTTCCTAAATGGAAGTTATATGCAAATGAACATCATCTTGATTCAATGAATGCTAGTTATGAGAAGGATAGAGATCTTTCAAACAGTAGAAAACAATGAAAATATGCGAAGAAATCCACTAATGAATCTAACACAATCAAACGAAAATGAAACTCTTTCCTATATTATCAAATGCAAAAGAATGTTTCAATTTCGATGCAAAGGAAAGAATGCAAAATATGTTTTTTTTCTAATTTTTCAATGAAAATAAGTACCAAATGCACTAATTACATGAAAAATGAAAACAAACACTAGCTTGAGTATTCTGTAAGAATTGAAATTGAATGACTCAACCAAATGCAAAGAAAACACAAGAGAGCTCTCAAACTAATGCTGCAATCTTCCAAACCAAAATAAAGTTTTCAAAACGACTCAAAACAAGCAATGTAATCTATGCTTGGAGCAACTAGAAGAAGAATCAATTGAAAAATGAAATGATCATTCAATCAAATAAAACACTCAAAAGGATCAAGAAAATTGAGTGCAATCAACTCGAGAATGAGACTGACAATAATCAATGAGACTTGATTTCCAAACAGAAATCTCAATGCACCAAGACACTTAGAAATCCTAATTACTTACACTACATTGATAAGAAGATAGACAAACGATTAAGAAAAATAAGCCAACAACAGTCAAAGCAGTCTCAAAGGCATAATTACACACAAAAAATCACCCAAACTCAAGCACAATTGACCAAAAGACTCATCAAGCAAGGTAAACCTAATTCTACAGGAGTTTGCGTGACTGTGAGGCGGTATTCAGCACCAAACAGGGGTTGGTGCGAGTGCACCAAAAGCAACCTGCGCCAATCGGTGCGACTGTTCAAGTGAAAAAAACGTCAAGCCAGATAACTATAGAAAAAAGGCAAATCCAATGAGCAGAGGTCAACCTTGACACTCTGGAGCTGAACAAGGGATGGCAAACAAGCAAGTAAACCAGAAAAAGAAAAACAAGCAAGCCAACGACTGAATTTGACCAAAACAAGCTAAAACGACAAACTCACACTAATCCCTAATGGAGTTGCCAATTTGGCGAGCATGTAAATCCTCTCTGCGGATAGAGATGATCCCTCTAGCCCTAGAGTGGGTCTAGAAACAAAGAGACATGCTAGAGTGTAGGTTCCTAATTACAGAATGAAAGAGGACACAATAGATGACCTACCTAGAATCCAACGCTTTTGTTACGGCTGTAGTGGTGGTGGCCTCTCGCTTCTGCCTTGACAAGTCACAATCCTTTTGCAATCATGCTCATATAACTGCACATAAAATAGTAAACAAGAGCAGCATACAACATAATAATTCCATTTGTAATCACTAACTAGTCAAAGAGGGCTAAGCAAATTGCGTTAAAACAAACAACATAACACAAAATGGGAACCCAAACAATAGTCACGTATATATTGATAGGAGGAAGGGGTACAACCAAAGCTTTGACGTCGCATTCTACTCCAGCGGGGTTCAGCCAAAGCACATCTATGATACTCATCAAGGGATGTGGACGGGAGGGCATGGGCTTAAGCTCTCTCAAAAAAGTTCCTTCTTGTTCTATCTCTTCAACAATTCTGCTATAGTAGTTCAATTCTCCATGTCCAGCTAGCTTATGCAAGGAGAGATAACTTATTTTTATAGAGTAAAAGGAGGAGGTTAGGATCCCTATAAAGGTGGGAGGGTGGCATATCCTTTAGGTGGTTCTCATGGGAGGTGGAAACCATAAACTAAAGGAGGAAGTTCATGGTTATTCAGTTTAACCACTCCCAAGGACTCATCCTTGAAGTTGTTGAAGTGGAATATTCACCTCTATTTTTAAAAAACACTCCATAAACAACTTGGTGTGGGTGTCTAACTGGGACAGAGCACCAACTGGCATGGGGCCCAGTGTTAATTTTCTCCATAAGCGCAAGGGTAGAACTAGCTACTCACGCCAATGAAAAAACAAGGGTTTTTGAAGCTCTACTCAGGGAATTGTCAATAGAAGGAATATTGCTCTCATGTAAAGGGATGCAATGATGGTCTTTGCAAGGCATGAAACTTCTTATTAGTCACATAAATGACCCTCCAATGTGTGAGTTGGGGATTGCGGGGACAGTGACAAAATGTTGTGTAACACACAAGCATACCAAGTGTGGGTGAGAAATGGTTCAAATAGGCCAACCTAGACATGATCTACTTTGAACCCTACCTAAAGCCTAGATATAAAGACCACAATAAATCCATCTTTTCTTTCTGACATTTGCTTGACAGATATGCACCTATGATGAGAATCATTATGAAGTATTTTACATGTGAAGGAAGATTCTCCCGCATTTACTCCTATCACATCAGGCTGCTCATGCACTTTACTAAGGTGAGGATGCTGCACCTACCCTATTACCTCTACAGAAGAATTGACAAAATTTTCTATATTGTACAAAAGAGAGACTATTCTCAATAGATGCAAAGCCTCTTTCATTACCCTCTTATCAAAATGGTTGTTATGCACCAATTACAGTAGAAGGTATTCCATGGGAGAACTTCATTGCCAATGAGGTGTTCACCACTCCACAAGGCCAACAGAATCATGATGTCCCTTCATCTTAACATCCTCCCCTTCCTCCTTCACCATCACACCCCACTACACATCCATCATCATTTACTCACATTCCCTCACCACATGATGACTCTTCCACTTCACTATCTGTTCACATTCCTTCACCTCAGAATAATCCTCCTTCATCACCCTCTCACAATCCCTCACCATCATCCCATGAATTAATGCATCAAACAATGAGCCAAAGGGCAATGAGAAATCAAGCAGTGAAGAAAAGAGCAGTGAGGGTAGTGAGGCACATATCAGTGAAAATGATGGCAATGGGGCAGAAAGAAGTGAGGATGATGGCAGTGGGTCAGAGAGCCCTGAAAGTAGTGATGGTACCAATGATAATGACAGTGATGATGGCAGTAATGATGGCAATAAAACAAGTGGCACAAAGATGAGTAGCATAGAACCTTTTACTTTAACCTACCAAAGGGGAAATAGACATGTGTTTGCTGCCTTTAAGAGGCAAGGGGACATTCCTTCTACATCAACCAAGCAGCTTGACAAAGGTAAGGAAAAGGTCATTGATGAAGAAGAAGAATACAAGCATGAGACTGAACAAGAATTTCAACTTATTCACCTTGACAGTGATGATGAAAATGAGCAGAGGATCACAAGCATGCTGCTCAAAATAAAATATGCTCAGATTAGGGATCTACAAGTAAATATAGGTAGGGTTAAGAATGTGATTCACTATTTTGAGTTTGAAAAAAAGCAGTTGGAGGCACATAAGGCTATCTATGAGATCAGAGATATTAGAGCTCAAAAAGAGGCTAGAAGAGTCAAGGAAAAGCTAGAAGAGGTCTTGGGCATCTTTGATGACATTGAAGAAGAGGAATAACAACTGTCTAGGAGGAGGCCAAGAACAATTGGCTAAAGAAGGCCTTAGCCAAGGAGAGAGAGCAAGAGGTAGCCTTGGCAGAGAAAATCACTCCTAACGAGTTGCATGCCATGGAGATGGATTATGATTGGGAACCTTCGCTAAATAGGGAAAATATACACTTAGAGGATCAGCTGGAGAAAACCAAGAGAGACCTTGACCTCCAAAAGAAGATGGAAAGGCATTATGCCTTAAGAAACAAGATTGCGAGGGCCAAGCTCAAAAGATCCCTTGCAAAGATTCAATCACTAAAGGAGGAAAAGGACAAAGAAAGGCTTGAAATATTTGTTGATGCATCCCTATAATCATCCCAGACATGATCAACAAGGGAAATACCAATTTTGGAAACTTTTTGCAAATTTTTGAGTTTTTGGAAATTTTTATTGTTTTGAAGGGCCAAGCGTGCAGCGCCACTGGCACTGCGCTCTTTTTTGGGAAATCCATTGGAGGAAAATTTTTAATTTTTGTGTTCATCAGGCCAAGGAAATCATCCACACAAAATTTCAGCTCATTTGGAGCAGAACTGGTACTCCAAAAGTGCCAAAAACATGCAAAAAATCAACTTTCTGCCCTATTTTATGAGTTGGCGCTGCACCCTGAGAAGTCTTGGGTGATTGATTTTTTTTATCAAGAAAATGGGCTCCAAATTGAAAAATAAAGGTATATTTGGAAATTAGAAAGGACAGGCTTTCCAATGAGCTATCATGGAGCACATTTGGACATCGGGAAGGCCCCCAAAACTCAGCCGCAAAAGACCTATTTTTCATGTTTTGGCGCTGCGCCTTTGCCAGAAAGTCAACAAAAGACACTTGGAGTTAATGAAAAATATATTTTGAGGGCTTCTGAGGCAAATCACTCAAGAGTTAGCTCAGAATTTATGTTAGGAGTTATTTTTCATTTATTGAGTTAAGATATTTTGTGCCTTGGGCCTTGCATGGTCTCTTTGGACAAAAATGGAATTTATGATGTAATTACAGATATTTTGGAGACCTAGCTAGGGTTTTGGTCCTCCTTTGCAAGTTAAATACTGCATGGAGGCCTCATTGTACATGTTGGTTGATTGTTAAACTCAATACATAGACTTGGAGTTGAGGAGAAATTGGCTTTGGAGTGTTATGAATTCTTTGATTTGGATGACAATGGAGCAAGCACACTTGCAAGATTCATGAGCATGGATAATAGTGATGCCTTTCTAAATTAGTGCTTGTTTTATTATTTTTTCATTTTTTTTCATCTTTCTCATGCAGTAGAACATAAATTTTAGGTTAAGAAATGTTGTTTAGAGGCACCTTAGCTCTATCTGCTTTCTATTGCTTGTATGTTTTCCTCTGTTAGGTCAGTTTAGAGAATTCTTAGTTGCTCTCTAATACCACTCAACTTTTTTATCTGAAGAATGATTTAATGGAGCCCATGTCAAAGAATTTTATGGTTAGCCCTGCCTTTGGTATGATTTAAAACGTTGTTTTTGAGGTCTTTTCTTTGAATTATTGCTAAATAGGGTATGACTGAAGAGGTTTATGGTTTGCCCTGCCCTTTTGTCCATATTGAATGGTTGCTTTGAAGTTCTTTGTAGTATGATTAAGGAACTTTAGGATTTCCCTTCTCTTTGATCATTACAATATGTTATATTGAATGTTTTCTTTTCTTGAAGGTGAAATCACTAGATAAATTACAAGTTATTGCTCTTTATGGTTTGCTGGATTGTTGTTTTAATGTTCAATTTCTAGGGTTTAGTCAAAGAAGCTTATGGTATGCCCTGTATTTGGTTATTTATTTATGCATAATATCCATTATGAAGTTTCTTGTTATAGTACATGTTAAAGGATTCTTAACTACCCTTTAAACCTACTAATCTCACAATTTATTGTTCACTTCACTCACATAAGCTTTAAAGATCCATTTGGCTTTGTTATACTTTCCCTCCAAAACACCCTTGACCTATTGTTATACCTTTCAATACCTTTTGCAAACTCCATATCCAAATGGTCTAAACTTCTCCTACTCTATCTGTTCTGCTTGATAAACAACACAACCAAACAAAACAAACAAACAAACCATAATCACTATAACTAGCCTAAAATCAAAACCTTAAAATCAATCAAGTTCACATCTTTTACACAAATATAGAGATAGCCCTCTCTGAGTCTAGGAAGGCTAGGTCCTACGACTCCAAATATTGGTTTGATGTTACCCTTGTACATTTGGTCTTGCCAATATGACAAATTACGGGAATCTAACAAACACAACAACCATTAGTTTCAAGACCATAAGGTCTTGTATCCTCTTTTTTTATCTCAAACTTCAACTCTCTCAATTGGTTTTCATCCTTCCAAGGATCCATGAAACTATTAGCAAGTCCTCTGTCTTCAACCTCATCACCACTCTCACCCAAAATAGATCCTTTTTTAGGTTCACATAGGTAAACTTCTTCCTTAACATACATCTGATGTTGCAATTTAGCTCTTTTGAGTGCTTCTTCTAGCTGTACACGTGTTTCATGTCTCAGCCTACTCAGAAGCTGACTCCACTTGATTCTTTTCTTTCGAAGAACCCAAAAATGCCTTTGGTTTTCCATATTCCACTGTATGTATTTTCTCATCACTTCTAGCTGCACTTTCATCTTAGCCAATTCTTTATCAAGTTTATGCATACTTGATCTTTCATAATCTCCCTTAGAACCTTACTATGACTATCAGTAGCCATAGTCTTATTTCCATCATGAACTCCTCTTTGTTCATCATGGACTACAAACAATCCATATCTACAAGATGACTCCATCAACCTGTCCATAGATACCACACCAAGAATTTCCATGCTTAGTATTCTACTGGAATCTATGTTGATTTCTTTCTTCTGATTGTGACCTCTCTTTGAACCCTTAAGTTGACCATCAATGGTCATCTCTTCTTCCTTCTTCTGTGAAATCATCTCAATCCACCTTGTGAGATGCAAAAACCTCTTCTATCTTAGTAACAAGTGTAATACTTGTCTCCAGTACCAAGTCATCTTCTTGGTGACTCTTCTTCTCTAGATTCTTCACACAGAACCTCCTCTTAAGAATTCCTGCTCCTCAACTTTCAAAGCTGCAAGGCTGTTGCTTTTCCAATTTCTCACTTCTTTTGGAGAACTACAGTCATCCTCCCTTATTCAAAAATTTATTTTTCTATCTGGTTAAGTCACAAACCTCTTTAAGCTGCTTTATCCTCTAAAGCTTTCTTAATGCTTTCAACACTCAAATTTACTCATCATTTATTCTAGACTTCAACTAGATAGATTCATGGCTAACTCCTCATTTCTTGTTGCTACGACTTGCAATCAGTTAGTCTCTTCACAAGTAATTGAAAAATACAAATCATCACCTTTTGGTCACCTATGCTTCATCATACACTACCATTGTCACTTACCTTCACTACCATCTTGCTACACACTCCTTTGGTCACACTGTTCCCTACTGTCTTAATTTATTTTCTATCTAGAACACAAAAATCCTAGACTTCCACCCTTTACTCAATCTGGTCACTTGGAAAATCAAATCTTCATTCATTACTTCTCTTATGCAACCACTTCCTCTGCTGCAATTTCTTTTGTCTTTCCAGGTTGCTTTAATGACTGAAAATACCTTGCTTTGTTATTCCCTTTTGAAGTGTTGCTGCTTTGTCTCAAGGATGTATCAAGGTACCTTTTCAAACCCTATCAATATTTGTTCCAATATGTCTTCAAGCAACTCATACAACTCTGCATTCCCAGTTAGATTTGTCTTCCAATCTTTCAGATTCCAAATCCAATACTTCTACAACTTCTCTACATTTCCACTGCTTCGATACTCTACAATGGATTGAACCTTTCGCTTTGATACCAAATGATGCAACTTGATTTGAAATATTTGAGAGATGATATCAATGGTGAATCCAAAGCCCTTCTTGTTTTATTTTGAGGGTCTTATTTTTTTTATAAAGGAATTTATGACTCAATTCCCTTGAAAGGTTAAAGAAAAAAAATTAGTCACTCAATATACACAGAGAACGAGAGTCGAGGGTATTGCTACGTCATGAATCCAACATGCACTAATTCTTTAATCTGATCCTGCACTTAAATTCTGATCCAAGATGAGATCTATCAAGTTATGATCTAGACTTGTTTTCATGTGTTCAATCCATGCAAAACGAATTCTGGTGATAGGAAGGAATCTTCGATATGATTTAGGATCATATTCTTCATTTTAGCCCCTGGAAAAGATGAAGTTCAGGAGTTTAATGGAAAGAGGCTCTCGATATGGCCGATTCAAAGTTCAAATTGGTGTCGAAAGAACCCTGGATGGCGACCAAGTATTGCAACAATATGTATCTCCAACGGGTCCCCTTATAGCTGGTTTCCAATTAGATGATTGATGTGTTGTTAAAAATATTACAAATCATTCGCCTATTTCTCAAATGGTAACCTTTATGGGAATTACACTCAAAACAGTGGAAGATGCACTAATAAATCCACCAATTCTATTTATTCAAGTCACCATTCACCAGGTTCAACTGTGGTGCAGTGATCTGGGCATGGAAGAAGAACTCACTCTTATAGGAAAATGGGATGTTCGCTCAACACTTGCATCCTCTTCACATTTGTATGGACCAAAGAATATATACATAAAGGGCAGTGCCCCTCGGTATGTTATGTTTACGTTCCGAGATCCTGTGAGGTGTCAGATCATATGGATGAAGCTTAGTCTTCAGAAACATGGATCAAGCTTAGTTGGTTTAATAGAGAGGGGATTTAATATTTTATATCCTGAAGGAACGAATTCCTTGCCACCAAGCATAACATAATCTTTTGGAAGTTAGCTTATAGCTTCCCCATTTATCCATACAAAATAGAATCGAATTCTATTCCCAAATAGAAATCAATTCTAGCTTTTTCTCCTCAGTGAGATTTGCCAGCGCTGAAATCTTTAATCTACAATAAGGATTTGATACAATCTTCGATTCAACCCATTCAAAAAGATTCATTATGGCATACTAATTCCTTTTTACATGCAAAAATCCAACGAACTTTGTACAAATCAGGATCTATATGTGTAGATTTAATACCAAGATAATATTAGCATAACATAGTCCATTCAGAATATACGCAGTTAATACAAAGCATAATGAAACTCTATTTCATTAAATAGTACTACCCAAACATTCGACTTAGACACTCTCTCCTTCATCCTTTCCTGAAGACCTCATTATACATTTTCTCGGCCTCTCCTCACACTCACACACACTAATCCTCTCTAATATACCTCTCTCTTATGTTCTCTTTCGAAATTACAACCCAGAATATCAAACTAACTAACAGCTTGCTTCCACAAATGAAGGAGTTACTACTTTTTTAGTGCACAAAATCCGATCATGACTCAATGATCTAACTACTTGGCTTGATCTCCTCACAGGGAGGATCAACTTGCCACTTATTCCTATTTCTACTCAGAATTTGACACCAAACTAACTATTTTCATAATTTGCAATTAATAAGAAACTTAAACACCAATTTTCCTCAAATCCCTTGTTAGCCACAACATATGAACACACCATCGCATTGTTGGCTAGGTCTAGATGCTCCTGCATCAAGTCTCAAACTTTGAGAGGAGACTTGGATATCAGGATTCCAAAGAACCCAAAAACCATTTGTGGAAATTACACTCGGTTCATGTCTTATTAAAATAAATAATTATTTTAATAGAGACCCCAAGTCTAAAATTAGGGAAATTAAATAATTAAAGGGTATTAATAAGACAAAGTGTGAATCTTCTAGAAAACAAAGATCATGTCAAGTTTTAATCTTAGCCATTGATTAGACTTTTAATCTAGTTCTTTGACTCATCAACGAGAAGATTATAAAAGAAGGCTTGAGGGTCACTTGGAAAATAAGTCAGGCATACACTCAGTATCCGAAGGAGATCAATTATGAAGGAATAGAATTTGATCTCAGTGGGAGAGTTGCAAGGTGGAGAGTTGTAAAATAAAAAGGAGAAGGAGGGAGTCAACAGTGACTGAGCTCGAGGACATAGGGACGCAGTGGGTCATAGGAGGCAACATAGAGATACAACGCAGTGAACCCACGCAGGGCCTACACAGTCCAACATAGGGATTGCATAGAGAAACACCTAGATAGGCACAGAGGGTAGCAGAGGCTGATCCAGGTGTCAGGAAATTGTCGGGAATAGTCGCGAATTCTGTCTGAGGTGTTTTTAGATTTTATCTGCTAGTGTATTCCTTGTAAAGATTCATTGGCTGAAGAATATTAATAAAAACCTCATCTGTTGCACTGATTTTCTCACATTGGGTTTTTCCAGGGACATTTGTCCAAAAATAACTATTTACATATGATTAATTCTTATGCTTATGTTCTTCACTGTTTACTTCTTTGCAGATATAATTGTGAATTTTGCAGTAGTATTTATTTCGAAGTTTACTGATAGATTTATGTAAACAAATAATTGAAGTAATAAGTAGGAGAAATAAATATATCATTGCAACTGTAGATTTTCAGATTGAAAATTTCACAGAAAAGGGACCTATCCAAGGTCTAGTGCTTCAGATGTGACAAATTGGGACACTTCGCCAGCACTTGTCATAAGAGGAAGGACAAGGAAGTTTCAGATTCCAAGACAAAAATAGCGAAATGGGACGATGGCAGCGAATATGATGTGGCCATGAGTGCTCATGTGCCTCAAGAGAAGAGTTGAGGCGACATAGATCTGTAGAGAAACTACAGATGGGAGAGGCGGGATCCTTGAGGTGCCCAAACTCTTGGATCACATACGACTTACGAGAACCTTAAGAAAGTAGCAGGATGACTGGATTCAGTGGGTGCAAAAGATCATGGAGAAGCAGAGGCAGAGGTGGGATGCTGGAGAGTAGAGCTACACAGTGCAGTAGCAACAATAGAGTGGAAGCAAAAAGACAGAGGCTGATGGGACTTTAGCAATGCAGAGCGGCAGTTCTTACACAGTGTAGAGTATCAATAGCACATAGGCTCTAGGGAGACAATGCAGAGCAACAACAGAGGGTGCTTCAATGATGAGATGCAACCAGATTGAATTATTTGTCAGTTGTTGGGTGATGTCCTTCAATTGCTTCATTCTCAGCAACTGAGTTGCACTACAACAGTTAGCAGTGGAAGTGTTATAGGAAACATGATGCAACGATTTGAGAAGGATTTGCAGCACAAATGTGGCATTGATTGTGATAGAGTCATATGAAACAATATAGAAAGTAGCACTGCAATTGATGGAGGGCAGTAGGCTAAGCATCAACAACGCGGAGACCGATGCCAGAGATCAGGGTGATTCTTCAGTGGTGAAGTGTTGCTAGAGCACATTCCTTGCTAAGAGGGAGTGTTGAGATTTTATGTAGCATCGGATGTGCTCTAGCTTCGAAACTTTGTGGAGGGGCTAGAACACATGAGATCTCCAAGACCCAGAAATTGTTTGGAAAAATTCCACCTGGTGTAAAAATTCAAATAATTAAATTTTTTAATGAGGACCCTAAGTATAACTTAGGAAAATTGAAAAATTAAAGTGAATTAATTTACACATGTGGTGAGAATCTTTTAAGTGACATTTATCAATCCTTCTCTAATATTAGTTGTTATTAGTGATTAGATCACTGCCGTTGATTTCTCAATGAGAAAAGCATTAAAGGAAGGCTTGGGGTCAGTTAGAGAACAAACACACAGAGTAGTAGCACTTGAGCTGAGTCAAAATTTTGGGGCGGGTTTGCTAAGAATTTCGGAGTGAGCATGAAATGCTAGTGAGGGGTAGATCAACAAGGGATGTTCTGATCTAAGGACGAGAATATATACATCAGAGAGACAATTATGTACCAAGCAACACAGAGGCCAGCACGAGGGACGAAACCAAACCAAGCTAACGCAGAGACCACACAGAAGGTGACACATACTGTTACACCATTTTTTGGTCATCTAACCTATTACTATTAGATGGACCAAGGTACACCATGTAAGACCAATTTTACCCTAAGTAAAATTGCTTTCACTATGAAAAATAACTTAGTAATCCATATTTATTAAGTTGTTTATGGTCTAAACAGGAAACCACATGAGGAAATATTGAATAAATCCACATTTGTTTGATTTTCCTCAAGGAATAATTAGTTAAACAACAATTTTATTAATATTCCTGGTCATATTTAACCCAAAACAGGAAAATTAATTAGATAATTAATTATTTATCTTATTATTTTCTAGGAATAATTATTTAAACCTTATTTAAATAATCTTCCTTGTTAAATTTGACTAAATCATTTATAAATAATTCAATAAATAATTATTTATTTAATTATTACTCAACCACATCCTTAAAATAATAAATAAATAATTTATTTATTTATTATTTACAAATAAATGGATTTGACCAAATTCAAATTCTTTTTCCCTCCAACAAATATAATAAAATATTCCATAAAAGTTGGATCTAGATTTGGTTAATAATATTTTAATTATGCACCAATATGTAGACTAACTCAATATTTTGTTATAAATAGAAGGGTTTTTCCATTCACCCACTACCTTTTGTTGCCTAAAGATCACTCTAGATCTATAATTTTGGTATGACTTGATCCTCCTTCATTGTCATATTTTGCTACCATTTTTCTTGTGAGCTTCCTTTCGTTCCATTTTTTGTCTGGGTTTTCTACACCATCAAGAGAGAGAGATATTAGATCTGAAGTGCTGAGGACTTACAAGAACTCATCCCATTGAGGTAGACTAGTAACATCTTTCTATGTTCCCTTCCCAGGTGTCAAAAAGTACAAAATTTCTTTTAAAATATTCTTGTCTTGTATATTGGATGCATGGAGAATTTCTTGTTTTTATTTACTGCTTAATGTATTTTACTGCATAGAACTAGATTTTGTAGCATTTATCTTGGTAAACTAACTACAGATCTAAAGAAATTAGCAGTCATCTTTGATGTTAGGGTTGTTTGTTATGCACAGCTAAAGTAGACTTTTTTCATACGCTTGCGATTAGAATTCATCTTAACAACTGGCAACTCCAAAAGGGTTTACAATTACGACCTCTGTCGTTTTTCAGATCCATGCATGACCAACTACTTCAAACCCTAGGATTTTTCTTCAGTTTCTTGTTTTTCTTTTCTTGATGTTGTTTTTAACCTATACAACCCTAAAACAGTAAAAATTCTATCTTCCATGTGTTTTCGGACCTATTGCGTAAGTGATAGGTATGAGCCATAGCCGAGACAATTTTTTTTTTGAAACCTACGCCTGGGAGTGCCGGAAGTTTAGGTCGCACTTTTGGGCCAAAACCTGCAACCTAAATCTCCAGGACGCAGAAAACAGCACCAAACTTGCGACCTTTGCAGAAATTAGGTCAGAAATTGCGACTTGAAATTTTTGTGGGAATTTTTCTGAGAATTTTCTGGGTTTGTTTCAGCCTTTGTTAGGTCCCTATATTACTAGTATATCCCCTTATTGTTGTTAGTGTAACCCCCTTATTGTTATTATTGTACCCCTATAACCACCATATCGTTATTATTGTGTCCTTATATTATTATTCTTAGGTCATCTAGGATTACATTGTGGCCCCATCGACTCTTATATATAGAAAGGAGGTTTTTTCATTTGTATCATCCAAGAATTGTTCATTTATGTAATTTATTGGAGGTTTCCCCCTTGAAGTGGCTTATTTCTATGGAGTTGATCTCTCTTTTCTTCTATTTTTGGAGCTGGTTTTTCAACATTTGGTATCATAGCTTTGGATTCTAGGGTTTTGCTGCTCCAAACAGGTCATCGTGGCATTTTAGCTATAATTTTTTTTACGAAGGTTCAAATGCTGAAATTTTTAGGGTACGAAGCCAAAATCCTGAGGAACATTGTCGCAAAATTTCAGAGCTTGGTTCGCAATATTTTCGAATATATGGTCTGTGGAAGTTAGGGCTTTTTCAGGCTCCCGAATTTCATCTCAAATAGGTGATTGTGGGAAAATATTCATAACTCTCTCTCTCTGAGCATCGGATTGGAATTCTGTAAAAATTGGCCACAAGTACATAGACTTTAGTTTCTTTTCTATCAATTTCAGAGTTGAAGGAGGAAATAGTGACACATGGTAATTCGTACAAGTTCGCTCAATTGAACTAATCCATAATTAGGTCATTGTGGGAGATTGGACATAACTTTGTCTTGAAGAATCCAAATCAGGTTATACCTATGGAATTCGAAAGAGGATTTAGAGGGATAACTTAAGGCTAAATTTCAGACATTTAAGATCCAACATCACAGAGATAATTTAGTTTCAATATCGAGCTCCTCAAAAGCAAGAAAAAGGTGTGTATTTTTTTCCAAATTGCATAAATCTTGTGTAAAAAATCAGTTTCAAGTGATTCCAAGGGTCTATTGAGAATATATTTCAGTATTTGGTTCTAAAATGCCTCCTAAGAAAAATTCAACACCCATTAAGCCCTCAGAATACTCTACTATGACTCATGAAGATGAAGAATTGCAACATGATCTGTCAAAATTACAAGAGAAAGTGCACCAAATTTTTCTCTCGCAAAGAGCAACAAAAAATGAAATGGAAGTTTTAAAGAAAGGTGTGGAAGCGAAAATGGAAGGTTTGAAGAAATGCGTGGAAGATAAGATGGATGACGTGAAAGATAAGATGGAGGACATGGAAGAAAAAATGAAAGACAACAGGGAAAACGTGAAGAATGATCTAAAAGCAGACATGGAAGGTTTGACAAAGTTGATACAAGAAATGATTCCTAATGGAGAAAATATAGTAGAGGAAAATCATGATGAGAAAAAAATAAATGTTAATCATGATTTCATAAACTCTAATGTTGGATTGAAGAACCACCATATTCCAAATATGGATATGAGGAAGTTTGACGACAAGGATCTCGTAACACAGATACTACAGATGGAGCAATAATTTGATCTCTATAATGTGCAAAACAAACAAAAGGTACACATTGCAACTTTACATTTAGAAAAAAATACATTTGTATGGTATCGATGGCTTTTCTCCCAGAAAAAAATTGTCACTTGGTCAATTTTTATGAAGGAAATGATAGAAAATTATGAGGATACAAAGAGAAACACCTTCTTTAGCCAATTGATAAATATCAAACAAAATGGTTCAGTGGTGAAGCACATTTAGGACTTCCAAAAATTGAATATAAAGGTAACTGACATTCCAGAGGAACACAAGATTGATGTATTCATAGGGACTTTAAAGGATAACATCCAACATGAATTTTGCATTTGGGAAACTGATTCCTTGGAGAAGGAATTCAGGTTGGCAAGAAAAATTGAATGCAAAATTATGGTGACAAGGAAGCCTACCACTCACATCTATAAAGATGGAAGTGTTTCTACTCTTAGACTTCCACAACCTACAAGGTTGACACCACAAAAATTGGAAGAAAAAAGAGCAAAAGGGCTTTGCTACAGTTGTGATAGAAAATACACTAAAGGTCATAAGTGCGCTGAGAAGAAATTATTTTACATATATTGTGAAGAGGAGGAAGAAAATGAAGAAGACACTTCAAAAGTAGAGGATATGCACTAGGAAGAAACCCTAGAAGAAGAATAAATGAGTTCGACCATATCATGTAATGCATTGGCAGGAATTACCACCCCTCAAACTCTCAAGATAAAAAGACATATCAAGAAGAAAAAGGTAATAGTGTTGATTGATTCAGGTAGTACCCATAATTTTATTCATTGTAAGGTAGCCAAGGAATTGAATTGTTTCCTATACCCAACAACCAAATGTCAAGTGATGGTTGCAAATGGAGGAACTATAAATTTCTCTGGAAAATGCCATAATATCAAGCTAGCCATGGGGGAATATGTATTGAATATTCCAATGCTTTCCATCGCAATGGGAAGTGCTGATGTTGTACTACGAGTACAATGGTTACAATCTTTGGGGACGATAGCTTTTAATTTTCAATAACTTTTCTTGAAATTTTTTTTTCAGAAGCAAAGGAAAATGAATTACGAGGTATCGCAGGGAAGCTAGGAAAGATAATAAGCTCTAATGTCATGACAAATATTTTGAAGAAATAACAATGGGGCGTAATTGCACAATTATGCTCACTAGAAGTAACAACATCAAAATCATCTATTTCTCCAGATCTCCAAAAAGTCTTGGACAATCATTCCAAGGTGTTTGATACTCCCAAAGGACTCCCACCCATTCATGATCATGATCATGCTATCAATTTGATTCCAGGAAGTGTTCCTCCAAACATTAGGCCTTACAGATATCCTTATGTCCAAAAGAGCGAAATTGAACGTATGATTGCATAAATGTTAGAGGCTAGTATAATTCAACCTAGTCAAAGTTCTTTCTCTGCTCCAGTAATATTGGTGCACAAAAAAGATGGATCATGGTGCATGTGCCCAGATTATAGGGAGCTCAATAAGCTCACTATTAAATATGAATTTTCCATTACTGTGATTAATGAATTATTGGATGAATTACATGGAGAAATTTGTTTTACCAAGTTGGATCTTTGTTCAGGATATCATCAAATTAGAATGAAGACTGAAGATATTTCGAAATTTTTTTGAACTCATGAGGGTCATTATGAATTTTTGGTCATGCCTTTTGGCCTTACCAATGCACCTTCTACATTTCAAGGGTTGATGAATTCCATTTTCAAACCCTTCCTTAGAAAATTTGTGCTAGTATTTTTTTATGATATACTAATATACAGCAGGTCTTGGAAGGATCATGTTGAACATGTTGACAGGGTGCTCAAACTATTGCAGGAGAAACAATTATATGCAAAAACATCCAAATGTTTCTTTGGAGTACAAGAGGTGGAATATCTGGGTCATATTGTATCTCACGGGGGTGTTAAGGTAGACCCTAACAAAATTAAAGCCATTAAGGAATGGAAAGTCCCCACAACCATAAAGCAGTTGCGCGGATTTCTCAGGTTAACATGGTTGTATCTCAAGTTTGTGAAGAATTATGGGAGAATAGAAGCACCTCTAACAACATTATTGAAGAAAGATGCATTTTCATGGACTCTTGAAGCAACTAAGGCCTTTGAACATCTTAAAGAGGCAATGTGCCTAGCACTAGTCTTAGCTACACTAGACTTCAGAAAAACCTTTATTGTGGAATGTGATGCCTTAGGAAATGGAGTTGGTGTTGTTTTAATGTAAGAAGGAAGACCCAATGCTTTTGAAAGTAGTTCAATCAAAGGAAAGTATTTACAAAAGGATATTTATTAGAAGGAAATGTTTGCAATACTACATGCACTAAATGTTGGAAATATTGTCATTGATGGCAAAGGAATTGGCAAAGCAAAGACAGGAAGGCAAAAGAAACAGAGAGGTAGAGATGCTAGGAAGATTCAAGGCAATAGATTGAATATTTGGCCAAGATTTTTGTATGTGAATGAAGAATCGTGGAATTATGTTAAGTATGGTTGAGTAATTCTGGAATTTACATGACCTGTGTAATCAATTTCATAATGGGCAGAGGATACCTACGGTGCACAAGAAGAATGAATTCATCGTAGCAGAGTTAGGATATGTGTATTATATGTGTATTGACAGATGTAATTCTCTATGAATAATCTCTGTAATGGAGTAACGGAACACTTGGTGACGACAGAATGCAAAACATTAAAGAGCAACTTAATTATAACAATACGTTTAAAAAAGGCGACGGAACCCTACGTGGATGAGCGGAACCATAACCATATGAACAGTAAAGGTGGTTTACGGTTTTCATCGCACCGCCTATGCGGAGCAAGCGGTATTTCCAGGTTGAGGAGCGATCCCATAGAGTACTTGACACACGTCCCTGTACGTCGTCACAAAACCACTTTTCGCTATGCACCATCGTGCGTTATAGTTCGACCCAGGACGCCCAACGATATCATTGAGCGCCATTGATCTGGGAAGGGGTCATCAGATGGTGGTCACATGAGGAAGTTGCACAAATTTTAACCAAAGTACGGTGAGCCATCACACGTTAAAGTTCGGCATCAGAGGTCGAGCGATATGCATATGTTCCATTGATCTTGGAGGCTCGTGATCTAACGGTGATCGAGCGATGGACTTGCATGAAGATTATTTTAATACGGTGGGGGCGCATTTGTGGGCCAGGGGTCAAAGTTTTATTGAAATATTAAACTATTTGAAAGCGTTGGATATTGTTTATAAAGTCGGAAGGGTTAAACATAAGGGATTGAGACGTTGTAAATATATTTATTTATTTATCAAATTGATAAATAAATTAAAAAGAAATAAAAACCCCGTGGGCCAAACTAATGAAAATATTGTCGAAGGAATACCATTAGCGATTAAATGGTTTTGACTCAAGGTTTTAATGAAGGTGAAAACTATATAAGGTGATGAGAATTATGAAGGAGTGTGTGCGTGCGAAAGGGTTGATAATAAATGAATCTCTTTAGAGATATCTGTATAAACTCTGATATATCTGAATCGATTGCACACCTGTGTATATAAAGCTTGATCAAATCAGATGATGATGAATTCCTGGTTGTGAATGAATACTTCACTCTGAAGTATATCTGTATGAAATGGGAAACAAATTGCTGAATTAAGGATGCACCTATGAAGAAATTGAATAAATCTGGTGGTTTTCAAGGTATGTCGTGTGAAAATTGATGGAATAAGAGCAGGGAGTTGTAGCTCCCTTCCAGGAAAGGCTGGTAAACGAGTGCAGGGGGTTGTAGCTCCCTTCTAGGAAAGGCTGGTAAAGGAAAGAAGGTCATAGCCTTCTGCAGGTGGGTGCCTGCGTGCTGGTATAAGTCTGCCCCAGCATAAGATTGTAAGAAGTTTTATGTATAATAAATATTGAAGACCGAGATTACAGCAGTGGTGGTTTTCTCCCGAATTGGGTTTCCACCTTAAATCATGGTGTTCGTATGTGTTTTTTATGTTTGATAGTTTGTTCTGTTATTTCTAATGCTTGTTTGATGCAATGTTCTAAGTAAAGACATAATAAGATATCAGGACATACATGTTGGATGCAGTACTAAACATATGGTTATAAAATAAAGAAAAAGAACAATTTCTCAGCTCTAAATACTGATTCACTCCTCCCTCTCAGTATTTATCTCAACAATTGGTATCAGAGCCAGTTCCTTCTGAAAAAGCTTAGCTGCTAGAAGGAATATCAAGCAAGATGAGCAATCAAGATGGAACAACATCTATCAGGCCTCCGCTCTTTAACGGAAAAAATTTAATCTTTTGGAAAACAAGGATGAGGTCCTATCTTCAGTCTCTGGGAGCAGAGGTATGGGCAATTGTTGAACAAGGATATCAATATCCGGCTGCAGTACCAACAGATCCGACGGAAAGAAAGAATTATGAAACAAATGCAAAGGCGGTCAATGCTTTATTGGGAGGCCTAAATGAATCAGAATCTGTCAAAGTCATGCAGCTGAATAAAACAAAGACAATATGGGAAAAAATCATTCTAAGTTATGAAGGTGATGCAAAGGTAAAAAGTGCTAAACTCCAAACTCTCAGAATTCAATATGAGATTCTAAAAATGGATAATGAAGAGAGCATTGCCAATTTCTTTTTACGTCTTGATGATATTGTAAATCGTATGAGAAATCTGGGAGAAACAATAACTGAATCTACTTTGGTTGAGAAAGTCTTAAGATCACTAATGACGAAATTTGAGTCAAAAGTTTCAGCCCTTGAAGAAAAGCAGGATCTTCAAAATCTCACTATGGTGCAACTTCATGGCATACTAACTGCATATGAAATGAGAAGAGGAGGACCATATGAAGTCAAAGAAGCAGTCTTTAGAACTTCTACAAAAGGGAAGGAAGTACAAAAAACAGAAGGATCGGGATATATCTCAGAAGAAGATGAGATAAACTTTGTAAAGAAACTTCAACTTGGCACAGGATGGTTCAGAGGTAAGCTTCCTTTCAAATGTTTTGATTGTGGAAGAGTTGGTCATTATGCTGCTAAGTGTCCTTATAAAGAAACACATAAAAAGGGGAAGGAAGTAGCAAGAAGGAATAAGAATCGTTTTAGCACTAAAAAGAGTTACTATACTCATGAAGACAGTGATGGGTTATCTGATAGTGAGGAAGAATGTGAACAAGATCTTAGACTTCTCATGGCATTTGAAAACGAATCTAGAGAAGAAAATGATACTTTTGAGGATGCTCTAGAAGACAGTGATTTTCTAGTCGAAAACAATAAACTCAAAATTTGCTTAGAAGAGAGTAAAATAACCATAGAAACTCTGAAAATTCAGCTTGAAGAAAAAGAGAGACACAAAGAGAAATTGGAGTGTGAAGTAGTAGATCTGAGAAAAGAACTTGAGAAATTAAAGACTCTGAATCTTAGATTTTCTAAAGGGTCTGAAACCTTAGATGAGATTATCAAGGTACAACGTTCTCCTCTTATAAAGACAGGTCTTGGATATATTGGAGAATTGTCTCAGGCTTCAGCACCAAATTATCTAAAAGAAGTTACAGCTGGTTTACAACATGCTGCCACTCAGCAAGGGAATAAAGAATCTTTACAGGTAAAGCATGATCATCTCAATTCAAGAAACACTAACAGGAATGTCTTTCAAAGAAACAACAATCAACAGGTAAATTCATATAGAAGATCTTATGATTGTAGAAATTTCTTCTTCAATGGACAATGTTTCTCATGTCACAATTTTGGTCATAAAGTTGTTCAATGTGTAGCATATAAAACTATCATGACAAGAGAAGCAAGAAAGAAAAGGATTGATATTGAAACAAAGAAGAATACCTATAACAACTTTTCTCCTCTTCAAAATGAAGTTGAATGTGCTTATTGCAATAACTTTGGCCATGAAGAATCTGAATGCAGGAGCAAAGTTAAGCCAAAAGAACATGTTCCTTCAAGCTCCAAAGTATGGAAAAAGAAGGAATTACAGGTTGAAAATTGTGGCATAGCGTTATTTGCAGAAGATGAAGAAAACCAATGGTACATTGATAGTGGATGCTCAAGACACATGACAAGTGATAAAGACAAACTTCTTGCATATAGTGCTCTAGAAAAGGAAAAGAATGTTACATTTGGAAATGATACTCCTGCGATCATTAAGGGAAAAGGGTCTATTTTTCTAAAAGAAAAGGTGAAAGCTAATGAAGTCATGTATGTGGATGGATTAAAGCATAACCTGTTAAGTATAAGTCAAATGTGTGATCAAGGAACTGAAGTTGTCTTTAGTTCAAAAGAATGTGTGGTACGTGATCTTGATACAGGTAAAGCAATTATAAGAGGAAAAAGGACTCCAAACAACCTGTATACATTGAATAATTGCAAAGAACAATGTTATTTGAGTAAATCTTCAGAAAATTGGCTATGGCATAGAAGGTTGGGGCATCTGAGCTTTTCGCAAATCAACAAATCAAGCAGACTTAAAGTTGTTCGTGATCTTCCCAATATCACTCCACCTGAAAATATCATATGCAAATCTTGCCAATTCGGTAAGCAAACCAGAGTACAATTTAATGCCAAGGAAGGATCATCAAGTAAGCCTCTTGAACTCATTCATAATGACATATGTGGACCTATGAGGAAAAATTCACCACGTGGTGAAGAATACTATATATTATTCATCGATGATTTCTCCAGAATGTGTTGGATTGGGCTGCTTAAACAAAAAGATGAAGCATTTGAGAAATTTCAGATCTTCAAAGCACTAGTTGAGAATGAATTAGATCTAAAAATCAAGTGTCTCAGATCTGATCGAGGAGGAGAATATACATCAGATGAATTCTTTGAATTTTGTGAACAACATGGCATAAAAGATAGTTTTCTGTAGTTGGCACTCCACAACAAAATGGTGTTGCAGAAATAATGAATAGAACAGTTCAACAAATGGCTAGAGCTATGCTTGATGATTCTGGAACACCTAACACATTTTGGGGAGAAGCAACACATACAGCAGTAAACATTCTCAACAAGGCACATGTTCGTGTAAATAGTGATAAAACTCCATATGAACTCTGGTATGGTAAACCTCCCACTGTAAAGCATTTTAGAATTTTTGGAAGCAAATGATTTATCAAGAATAATGATGAAAAACTTGGCAAGTTTGAACCCAGAGCAGATGAAGGAATATTTCTTGGTTACTCCTCTAGGAGTAGGGCATATAAATGTTACAATAAAAAACTTCAGAAGATTGTTGAATGTATTGATGTTGTTATTGATGAGTCTCCTGCAGTTCCAAAAGAAGAAAAGCAAACAACAGATGAAGATGATGATGACACATATCCTTCTACATCAAATAAGAATGATATAGACAGTGAACCCAATGAAGAACCCGAAGATGATTTATCTGAAAAAGCTCCATCTAGATATGTTCAAAAGAATCATCTAGAATCTCAAATTTTGGGAGAAAAGGGATCAGGTGTACAAACAAGAAGGACTCTTGTGGGATCTTCTAGCAATCTGACATTTCTGTCCACTATTGAACCTCACAATGTCAGTCAAGCTAGCAAAGATGAATGTTGGATTCAAGCCATGAATGAAGAGCTTGATCAAATTGAAAAGAATCACACTTGGGAATTAGTACCAAGACCTCATGACAAAAATATCATTGGAACTAAATGGATATTCAAAAACAAGTTAAATGATAATGGGGATGTTATAAGAAATAAAGCTAGACTTGTTTGCAAGGGGTATGATCAACAAGAAGGTATAGAATTTGAAGAAACCTTTGCTCCTGTAGCCAGACTTGAAGCCATAAGAATGTTTCTTGCTTTTTCAAGCTTCCAACAAATCAAAGTTTATCAAATGGATGTTAAATCTGCTTTTCTCAATGGTGATCTAGAAGAAAAAGTTTATATAGAACAACCAGAAGGATTCATTTTGGGAAATGATGAAAAACTTGTTTGTAGACTTAAAAAGGCTCTATATGGTCTCAAACAAGCTCCAAGGGCATGTTACTATCGTCTTGACAAATATCTTCATCAACAAGGATTTTCAAAAGGGTCTGCTGATAGCAACTTATACACAAAAACTGAAAATGACAAACTATTGATTGTGGTTGTATATGTTGATGATATCATTTTTGGAAGTAATAAAGAGTCTATGAGTCATAAATTTGCTTCTGATATGCAGCAAGAATTTGAAATGTCTTTGCTTGGGGAACTAACATTATTTCTTGGCTTGCAAGTGCAACAAGAAACAGATGGGATACTCTTATCACAAGAAAAATACCTCAAGCAAATCCTGAAGAAGTATGGCATGGAAGATTGCAAACCTGTAAGTACACCAATGATAACCGGATGTAATCTCAGTTCTAATGATGATTCCCCCACGGTGAATCAACCTGAATACAGATCTATGATAGGAATTCTACTTTGTCTCACTGGGACAAGACCAGACATCATGCATGCAGTTGGGATTGTTGGACGATTCCAAGCTAATCCAAAAGAGTCTCATCTTCAGGCTGTGAAAAGAATATTCAAATATATGCAAGGAACTCAAGACTTTGGACTATGGTATCTAAAGAACGCTGATA
Organism: Pinus albicaulis; assembly: GCA_034641835.2. Classification (NCBI taxonomy): domain Eukaryota; kingdom Viridiplantae; phylum Streptophyta; class Pinopsida; order Pinales; family Pinaceae; genus Pinus; species Pinus albicaulis. Next base: position 1,892,881,556 of record CM076578.1, on the reverse strand, counting down.
TTACTCTTCATGCATACACTGATGCAGATTGGGCTGGAAGTGTTGATGATCGGAAAAGAACTAGTGGTGGTGCATTCTATATGGGGCCCCGGTTAGTATCTTGGTTCAGCAAGAAGCAAAGCTCTATTGCCTTATCTACTGCAGAAGCAGAATATGTGGCTGCAGCACTCAACTTCTCTGGATGATGCAAACCCTACAAGACTTTCAAATCAAATGTTCACCTCCTATCTCCATTATGTGTGATAATACAAGTGCCATCAATATCTCAAAGAATCCTGTTATGCATTCCAAGACCAAGCACATTCCCATCAAATATCACTTCTTATGTGAACAAGTGTTTGAACAAAAGGTGAAATTGGAGTATGTTTCCTCTAAAGAACAAGTTGCTGATATATTTACCAAACCTATACCCAGGGAAGCATTTGAATATCTCAAACAGAAACTGGGAGTAGTCTCTGCCATGCAGAGGACCAGGTCTACTTAAATACAGAAGATTAATTTGGTTGTGAAGTGCTCTGAATGCACAGGTTCAGGTGAAGCATGGGTCATTTGAAAAGGATGAATTGTTGATCATATTATGTTTAAAAATGCAGCATGATCTCAGGGGGAGCATGGCATGATTGGTTTAAAGGATCTTGATCAAAATCTTTGCCATTGATGTAAAAGGGGGAGGAAAATCAATAAAGGGATTCTGTAAGGCCATCAAAGGAAGAGTATTGCCATCAATGCCAAAGGGGGAGATTGTTGCAAATATTGTCATTGATGGCAAAGGAATTGGCAAAGCAAAGACAGGAAGGCAAAAGAAACAGAGAGGTAGAGCTGCTAGGAAGAGTCAAGGCAATAGATTGAATATCTAGCCAAGATTTGTGTATGTGAATGAAGAATCGTGGAATTATGTTAAGTATGGTTGAGTAAATCTGGAATTTACATGACCTGTGTAATCAATTTCATAATGGGCAGAGGATACCTACGGCGCACAAGAAGAATGAATTCATCGTTGTAGAGTTAGGATATGTGTATTATATGTGTATTGACAGATGTAATTTTGTATGAATAATCTCTGCAATGGAGTAACGGAACACTTGGTGACGACGGAACGCAAAAAATTAAAGAGCAACTTAATTATAATAATACGTTTAAAAAAGGCGACAGAACCCTGTGTGGATGAGCGGAACCATAACCATATGAACATTAAAGGTGGTTTACAGTTTTCATCGCACCGCCTATGCGGAGCAAGCAGTATTTCTAGGTTGAGGAGCGATCCCATAGAGTACTTGACACGCGTCCCTGTATGTCGTCACAAAACCACTTTTCGCTATGCGCCAATGCGCGTTATAGTTCGACCCAGGACGCCCAGCGATATCGTTGAGCCCCGTTGATCTGGGAAGGGGTCATCGGATGGTGGTCGCATGAGGAAGTTGCACAAAGTTTAACCAAAGTATGATGGGCCATCGCACGTTAAAGTTTGGCATCGGAGGTCGAGCGATATGCATGTGCCATTGATCTTGGAGGCTCACGATCTAACAGTGATCGGGCGATGGACTTGCATGAAGATTATTTTGATACGGTGGGGGCGCATTTGTGGGCCAAGGGTCAAAGGTTTATTGAAATATTAAACTATTTGAAAGCCTTGGATATTGTTTATAAAGTCGGAAGGGTTAAACATAAGGGATTGAAACGTTGTCAATATATTTATTTATTTATCAAATTGATAAATAAATTAAAAAGAAATAAAAACCCCGTGGGCCAAACTAATGAAAATATTGTCGAAGGAATACCATTAGCGATTAAATGGTTTTGACCCAAGGTTTTAATGAAGGTGAAAACTATATAAGGTGATGAGAATTATGAAGGATTGTGTGCGTGCGAAAGGGTTGATAATAAATGAATCTCTTTAGAGATATCTGTATAAACTCTGATATATCTGAATCGATTGCACACCTGTGTATATAAAGATTTATCAAATCAGATGATGATGAATTCTTGGTTGTGAATGAATACTTCACTCTGAAGTATATCTGTATGAAATGGGAAACAGATTGTTGAATTAAGGATGCACCTCTGAAGAAATTGAATAAATCTGGTGGTTTGCAAGGTATGTCGTGTGAAAATTGATGGAATAAGAGCAGGGGGTTGTAGCTCCCTTCCAGGAAAGGCTGGTAACTGAGTGCAGGGGGTTGTAGCTCCCTTCCAGGAAAGGCTGGTAAACGAGTGCAGGGGGTTGTAGCTCCCTTCCAGGAAAGGCTGGTAAAGGAAAGAAGGTCATAGCCTTCTGCAGGTGGGTGCCTGTGTGCTGGTATAAGTCCGCCCAGCATAAGATTGTAAGAATTTTTCTGTATAATAAATATTGAAGACTGAGATTACAGTATCGGTGGTTTTCTCCCGAATTTGGTTTCCACCTTAAATCATGGTGTTCGTATGTGTTGTTTATGTTTGATAGTTTGTTCTGTTATTTCTAATTCTTTTCTGATGCAATGTTCTAAGTAAAGACATAATAAGATATCAGGACATACATGTTGGATGCAGTACTGAACATATGGCTATAAAATAAAGAAAAAGAACAATTTCTCAGCTCTAAATACTGATTCACCCCCCCCCCCCTCTCATTATTTATCCCAACACTAAAGAAATGGAGACCTTACCTAATGGGAAGACACGTCAAGGTAAAAAATGATCATGATAGTCTTAAACACTTTTTGGAACAAAGACTATCTTCAGAAGAGCAGCAAAAATGGGTCACAAAGATGTTGGGTTATGAATTTGAAATCGTCTACAAAAAAGGGAAGCTAAATGTTTTTCCAGATGCACTCTTAAGAAAGGATGAAGAGGTGGAAGCATTGCTTTGTGCCATTTCAATTATCCAACCAGATTGGATAGCCGAAGCAAGGGATGAATAGAAGAAATACAAAGAAGTGTGGAATCTCATTCAAAAGTTGCAGCAATATCCTAGTACATCTGATACATTTAGTTTGAAAAATTATTCCTTATGATACAAATATCGCTTATATATTTGAAAGAATTCCCAACTAAAACAAAATATTATTTTGGAATTGCACACTTCTCCTTAAATCTGATATTCAAAATTTTTTGGCAGAATGTTTGGTTTTCCAGCAAAATAAAGTTGAGACAATTAAGACCCCGGGTCTTCTACAACCTTTATCCATTCCAAGTCAAAGTTGGGACGAGATTTCAATGGATTTTATCACAGGTTTACCTAAGTCTGAAGGAAGGAGTGTCATCATGGTGGTAGTTGATAGACTTACCAAGTATGCACAATTTATTGTATTATCTCATCCATTTAAAGCGAGTACAATTGCTACTGCATTTATGGAAACAATTCAAAAGCTACATGGAAACCCGAAGATTATTGTAAGTGATAGAGATCCCATTTTTACAGGAAAATTTTGGACATAATTATTTTCTCGTTTGGGTACTCAACTAGCTCATAGCTCATCTTATCATCCTCAATCCGATGGTCAAACAGAGATAGTGAATAAATGTTTGGAAGGATATCTTCATTGTTTTGTATCTGATAAGCAAGCACAATAGGTCAAGTGGTTACCTCTCACTAAATGGTGGTATAACACTTCCTTCCATACTGTAGCAAAAATCACCCCATTTATGGCATTTTATGAATATCATCCACCATCCATCACATCTTCTTTAAGGGAAAATTCTAGGGTTCAAGCACTGGAGGATCACATCGAGCATCAATAAGAAGTTCTCCAACTCTTATAGGATAACCTAAATTTGGCACAAAATTGAATGAAACAACAAGCAAATCAACATCGTAGTGAGAGAAGTTTTGATGTGGGAGACTGGGTATTTTTATGGCTACAACCATACAAACAAATGTCCCTCAAGCAAGCTAAGAAGGATAATAAATTATCACCAAAGTACTATGGTCCTTACAAGGTTTTGCAAAAGGTTGGTACTATGGAATACAAATTGGAGCTTCCTGCTTCTTCGCGAGTGCATCCAGTTTTCCATGTTTCATGCTTAAAAAAGCTAATAGGGAACAAACTTCTAGTTCAAACAATATTTCCAAAACTTGATGAGGAAGTAAAAACCATATTGGAACCTGAAGCAGTCACGGAAACAAGAACTCAACAACTACGAAATCGATCAATTTCAGAGTATCTCATCAAATGGAAGAACTTACCCACTGAAGATTCTACATGGGAGGATGAGAATTTTATAAAAAAGCACCTGGAGCTACTCAAGTGTTGAGGACAACCATTTTTTGAAGGAGAGGAGCATGTTAGGTCCCTATATTACTAGTATAGTCCCTTATTGTTGTTAGTGTAACCCCCTTATTGTTATTGTTGTACCCCTATAACCCCCATATTGTTATTATTGTGCCCTTATATTATTATTCTTAGGTCAACTAGGATTACATTGTGGCCCCATGGACTCTTATATATAGAAAGGAGGTTTTTTCATTTGTATCATCCAAGAATTTTTCATTTATGTAATGTATTGGAGGTTTCCCCCACAAAGTGGCTTATTTCTAAGGCGTTGATCTATCTTTTCTTCTATTTTTGGAGCTAGTTTCTCAACAACCTTTGTTTAGGCTTGTCTAACCTCCGTCTCCGCCTGTTTTGGACCTGTACTTGCTCTATTTTACTCTTTGGAGTGGGGAACCTAGCCCCCTAGGGCTTCAGTACCCTTCCACCTTTCTAGGAAGAGTTTAGTTGAAGCTGGTCATCTGAAATTTCAGTGTGTTCAGCCATTTTTCAGATCTAACCCCTTACCTTACGATCCATTTCATATTGGTTATTCATCCATTGAAAACACCTCTTTTCAGTTTTGTTTGGGTCTTCCTCTAGGGTCCCCTTCATCCCCCTCCAGGTTGTAGCCTTTCGCCACCTCATTTGCAACACTTTTCCCTCTGGTTTTTTGCTGTCTTCTGCACCTATTTCCAACAGATCTGACCTTTAGATCATTGTCCCTCCAAAATTTAGATCCATTGGCTATTTTGATGTGTTTTGACTAGATTTTTTCCCACCCACAGACTAGTTGTTGAGAGGCCCGCCTCCTTGGGTTTAGATTAATGCATAATTAGTTGTTTATTTTATGTTATATTCAATTTCATTTACTGTTATCTACAGATTTATTTACAGTTATACAACACACTTTTTCTTTTTCTCTACAAATTTCTAGGTTTAAAAATTAAAATTAACACACTTAACACACACACCCTAAGTGAATAAGGGCCTGGTTAACACCGCCAGGAAAAGACTATAACATTGTAATCAATTGATCCTGCACCTTTCTGCCCTTGTTTCGACATTGTAATCATTTGATCCTGCACCTCCTTTCCCTTGTTGGTCTCTCTTCCCTTTGTGATCTGTGTTTGTTCTGTCATCATCGTGCCCCAAGGAATTTATCCCGAAGACTTCTTGGCCTTCATCCTCAGTTTCCGTTAGGAAGAATTACTCCTCCATGTAGGATCTGAGTTAGTCCTCCACCGAGTCCTCATTCTGACTCCTCTTTTGGTTCATTGGGTTCCCCTTTTGGTTCCATCCCCAGCTCTCCCCCTGTCACCTACACCATGTCTGGTTCAGGACCTAATGCTGGTGGTAGCCCCGACCCTAATGCTGGGAATACTACTAGTGGGACCACAACAACAACTATCTTGGCTACTCCCTTGATCCCCTATATGGCAGGCCTTAGTCTTCCTGATTTTAAACAATTGATGAATGACCCCATACGCAATGATGTTGGTTGGCCTGCTATGAAACCAAGCTCCCTTCTGACATCCCCAAGTTTGAAGGTCTTGCTTGAGAACATCCTACAAATAATGTTTGATCTTTCCACATGTGGTGTTCGTCTAACTCCTTCACCAATGAATCTGTCTGTCTTTGGTTGTTCCAAAGTATGCTTACTGGAGAAACTTCTAAGTGGTATGTTGACTAGGCCTCCTCTTCTCATACTACCTTTGCGACTCTTATTCAAGATTTTCTGTCTTACTTCCATCTACCCCTTCATTATGACACTAGTACCGAACTTTTGACCTCTTTCAATCAATCGTCTATGACCCACCTATCCGATCATGTCTAGGAATGGTGCAGAAGAAAGAGCCTATGTCGAGCCCCTAACATCAAAGACCGTGTCTACATGGACTGGTTCCTTAGATCCCTTTTCTCTGCTATCTGCAAAGATTTCGCATTGCATTTCCCTCGAATCAAAGAAGCCGCTCTCCAAATTGCGTTAAAATATGACCTGATCTATGCACAGTCTGGTTATGTTTATACCGTCTTACCTGATCTCCCTAGACCTGGTGGTGCCAACGCACCAGGGGCATCCCATGCCATTGATGGTATCGTTGGAGCCCTTTCTCATCGTACACTCATCCTCCCATGGGTTATGGTTTCCCTCAGGGAGGGGCCAACTCCTCCAACACTTTACCCCCTCTCAGTAGCATGTATCCAGGATATGACATGCCTCCTCCTTTTTCCCAACCTGTTTACCACAATGTTTTCCAACCTCCTTGTTATCCGTCTCTGCAACCTGGTGCTCCAAATATTCCAGCATTAGCACCCTTGCCTCCCTTGCCTTCTCAACCCCCGCAATAACAGCCACCGCTCCCTCAGGGGAAGGTGTATGCACAGCAGGGCACGACTAATCCTCCTACTTCCAAAAAGAAGAGGAAAGGCACCCAAAATCAATCTGCCCCAAGTACTACAGGACCTAATCCCCAAGGGAATGCACCTAACATCGCTAACCAGCAACAAGGAACTCAGCCCAAGAAGGACAGGCATGTTCACACGAATAAGCCTTGTTTTGGTTGTGGTGTCTATGGTCATTACACCCACGACTATCCTCTTTTACCACCAGTGCATCAGATGTGGAAGACTCAAGCAACATCGCGAGGACAACAAGCCTCCCCTTCGGTCCCTCCCAATGTTGCACCTATCTAGTCGATTGTGTTCACCAATCCTTTCCCTCAGCAAGGATTTGTGGCTACCAAACCACCTGAAGGTCAGGCGGCCACTCAACCTCCTCCAACTGGTACCTTCGATTACCAGATTCTCATGATGAACTCTGACCAACCCATTACTTTTGACCTCAACCTTCAAACTCGGTCTCGTTAGTACAACAAGCCTCCCGCTATGTCTGCCCCTAAGCCCCCTTCTGTAGGTTCTACAAAGCATCTTTCGACAACCAATGGTGCTTTACAGATCCCTCAGCCTATGGTCAAGGTTTATACCAAGATCCCTAAGGGACAATTACGCTAAAATTCTACTTCTAGAAAAGCTGGCCATTCGTATAGTATAGTAGATTATTTGGCGCAATCTCCTGCTGCCATCTCAATGCTGGAACTCCTCCAGTTGTGCTCTTCACAAAAGAAAGCTCTACTAAATTCTCTGGGCATTGTAGATCCTTTAGATGATCGTTTAATCATCTTTAATTTTGATCGGTCAGAATATCCACCCCTTCCTGCTTCTATCGCTTTCCAAATCCCCATCAAGATCCGGAATGCCAATGTCTCCAATTGTATCATTGATGAGGGGGAATCCACCTGTGTGATGCATGCTTAAGCTTGGAAGCAACTCGAATCACCTGAGTTGGCCCCTTCCACTATCACCCTCTGAGCATGGGATGGCCACTCTTCTAAGCCCATTGGCATGTTCCACAATTTTCCTATTACTCTTGCGGGCAAGACTGTTTTATTTGACGTAACAGTCATCGATGCCCCCTTAGATTACAACATTATATTGGGTCATAGCTACAATCATGCGATGTCTACTGTCCCATATGTGGTTCACTGCAAGATTTCCTTTCCTCATAATAGAAAGATAGTCACCATTGACCAGTTGACATATTACGAATTGAAGTCTCAAACCTCCCCTGAGTCCATCATCTCTTTGGTGGCCAATAAGCAAACCATCGAACCTTTGACTAGTGTCTCACCTGGAGTCTACAAAGACTCCTCTTTTCCTAGGTCCTTCCCTGGTCTTCCTCTTCCTATCTCTAATTTGACCTCGTTAAATGTTTAGATGATGCAATCATCGCGGGCTTCCCTTAAGCGGCTTGCTTCGCCTATTCAGCAGCCCCGCCATCCACAACCTACTCCTAGTACTTCGACTCAGCCTTCAGGACCCCCTCCTCCAAGCCCTTCATCTACAGTTGGTATTCATGAGCCTAACCTAAAGTCATATACCATTCTTATCTACCCCTCCTGGTCAGCCCAAACCTTATCTTGCTTTGACCCTGGTCCAACTAGTCCCCATGACCCCTCCCTCCGCCACCATGCCTCAACCACCTCAATAGGAACCTCCTCATGCTGCGACAACTTCAGGTAAAGGGGGAAAAGCTCCCAAGAAGGCATCAAAAGACAAGGTTTCCCTTACTAACCCTGCTCCTCCTCAGCCTCCAAAGTGTACCCAACCTTGTGCTTTGTGTGATGTTTTCAGTCATGCCACCCATCATTGTCCCGAGTTGCCTCATATCAAGCCCATGGTTAATGTTGCGTTCCCTGAGTCTATGGTCCTTGAAGCCTATGTTTCTTCTTGGCTATAGCCAAGAACCCTAAAATTATTCACATCAACTAACCTTGTGCTTTGTGTGATCTCCATGGTCATTATACCCATTCGTTGTCCCAGTCTGGTACATTGATCCCCCAGCCGCTACCCCGCCTGGTCAGCCCAAACCTTATCTTGCTTTGACCCTAGTCAGCCCAAACCTTATCTTGCTTTGATCCCAGTCTGGTACATTGATCCCCCAGCCGCTACCCCACCTGGTCAGCCCAAACCTTATCTTGCTTTGACCCTAGTCCAACTAGTCCCCATGACCCCTCCCTCTGCCACCATGCCTCAACCACCTCAATAGGAACCTCCTCATGTTGCGAAAACTTCAGGTAAAGGGGGCACAGCTCCCAAGAAGGCATTAAAAGACAAGGTTTCCCTTACTAACCCTACTCCTCCTCAGCCTCCAAAGTGTACCCAACCTTGTGCTTTGTGTGATGTTTTCATTCATGCCACCCATCATTGTCCTAAGTTGCCTCGTATCAAGCCCATGGTTAATGTTGTGTTCCCTGAGTCTATGGTCCTTGAAGCCTATGTTTCTTCCTTGGCTATAGCCAAGAACCCTAAAATTATTCACATCAACTAGCCTTGTGCTTTGTGTGATCTCCATGGCCATTATACCCATTCGTTGTCCCTGCCTTACACATTACCACGCCTCTTTGGAGGTATTTTGGGAGTACGATATTTAACAAAACCAGTCTACCTCTCCCGTCCTTGCATAGTATGCCTCAAGCCAGCCTAAGGATTTACCCGCTCCCATTGGAATTCCCTCTCCTGATGTCGATATGACGAAGCCTGCGGCCACCATCCTCTACCTATCATCATTCATGAGATCCATAGTGGAAACTCCCTCTGAGACTTCCCCTTCTGTTTCGCTCGACCTCCCTTCACCGATCACCCTGGGCTAAACATTAGTATATCCCTTATCTGCTTGTTCTTCCATCACCCCCCGTGACGATGCACATGTGAAACTTTCTTCTCATGATGATGATTTAGGTAGCTTCTTCGTGTCATGTGGTCTCTCTTCCTCCAGTCACCCCATATTCTATTGTGATTACAACATCATGGAAGCCTTTTCCACCCCTGACTTCATCTTTCCCGCCCATAAGTGGAATGGCACCATATGTGTCTATGGTGACTTTCACGACCTGAGCACAAGCTACCCCCAAGGTATCTCCCACACACCACCTACTCCTCGGTGTGTGGGTGGTAGACATCCTACCCAGAACACTCCCTCTAGTAGTGTTTGTTCGATCTCCACCCTGCACTCAAGTTGCTAGCATTGTTCATCATCCTCTCATTTGTTGTCTTGTGACACCTTTCCGATGGACCCTCCGTCCACACCTTATATCGGTTATGCCGATGGTGCAAGTCACTACTCCCGGAATCTAGCCTCGGCAGGTTGGGCCATTTTTACCCCCTTACATTCACTTTTTTTCTCGAACGGTGTATGCATTGGTACTTCCACCAATAACCAAGCCAAATATGATGTAGTACGAGGTTTATTCAATGCCCTTTCCCACCGCATCCTCCGCCTTCATGTTCGTTTAGATTCCCTACTTCTTGTCATGCAATTAAATGGTGTCTATCATGTGCATAATCCTGTTGGACACCTAATCCTATATGGGTAGGTGTGGAAGGCAAACAGTCACAAAGGAGTCCAAGTGACCTTGGAAGATGAATCCAAGAGTCACATTAATGTAATATAAATGTACATCTATGAGTAATAGAAATGCAACGAATGCTTATCTTTCCATTTGTGTGTTTTATCTTCTCATACACCATGTGTGTGTTTAACATGGTATCAGAGCCATGATGAGTGGACTTCTTCTGTGTGTTTATGTGTTTCATTGAAAGCCCTGGTGTTAGCATAAAATTCTGGTGGATCTCTACACACTATCCATTTCATAGTCCACATTGTGCGTTAATAGAGAAAATATAGAATCCGATTCTGGAATCTGTCATAATGCGCTGGTCTCTGACAGCTACTCACTATCACGCTGCAGCTTGGCCTCAGCCTCGGCCTCCCTCTGTTAGAGCTGCTCACTGCCACGTTGTAGTCGACATTAGTGCCTCATCTCCCCACATGGGTGCTTCTCCCTCACAACCCTGTCGGCTCCCTCACACATCTGATACCTCCTCACCAATGCTTCTCCCTCTTGGCACTGACCTCCTCTCCAGCTCGCCACCTCCCACTCTGCGCCGACCCTTCCACTCCACTGACTCCTCGACCGTCCACCTTCTCCCTCACTGTGGGCTACCAATGATGCCTACATCCCACGCTGCCTTCAGCCTCCACTGCTCCATTTCCCTCCGCCAGCCCCATCCATCCCTTCGACTCCCATTAGAGCTTCTCTAATATTTATCATTGTGAGACTACGCGTAGTTGGAGGATTTGGGCAATTCGATTATATTAGTGTATCTTGAGAGATCTATATGTCTCAGATTATTAAGTTCATAAAATTCAATTGGAGAGATGTTATAGATATGATATTTTTCAACACTATCTTCTCCACCAATTTCACTCTGGTTCCTATCCATTTGAAATAATGGACAAGGTAATTCTAAGGCACTGTATGGCCTTGTCTGGCACGCTCTGAATCAAATATGAGTTGTTTGTCGTGATGGGAACTATCATGAAGATCGAACACCCGGTTACTGGCGGAGGTGCTTGGAAGTGTGTCTGTTATGTTAATACTCAACTCAATCAAGTTTGAAGAAGGCTGGAAGGAGTCGAGAGGGTGTTGCGTACGTAGAAGCTTAGTTTTGAGGCGGATCACAACACTTTCCATGTGCTATGCTACAACACTTCCCATACGCTATATCACACTCCCATACCAAATTTCTATCGATTTTGTTTTGGTTGGCCTCCCACATGCTTGGTGGAATATTTGAATCCAACCCTAGCATTACAACATCTTCGGCGTATTAGGATTTCTCTTCCATCAACTATTTTGCTCGATATTTCACTCACCGAATTGTCTGACCATAATTGCCATGGTTGGAAGGTCTGCATCGTTCTCCTAGTTTATCATATTGAGATATGTTCAATGGAAGCTGAGATAACGCATTGACAAAGCCCGACAAGAACTCCAAAGGTACTATGCGTTTAATTCCATGGTGTTTTCATTGTTGCTGCCCATGATCAGAATCTCCCATCTGAAGGAAAACGTCATAATTATTTCCTCGGCTTGACAAATCATAGAAATAGTGAATTTCTGCCTACTCCAGCTGGAGATCAACAATTGAGATGATAAGTGAAACTCATGTGCCAACCATTTTCTCAAATTTTTGTGAAGAAGCAACATTTTTGGCTACCTGTTGCATTAGTAGTGTCCATCGCAATCCCCTTGAATTACCTAGAATATTGCAGTCACCATCATGTTTTGGCCACATAGAGTTTCTAGTTTTTGGAGTTTCCTTTAGTCTTTATTGTGAAGCAGTACAACAAGGTCAAACATCCAAGTTTTTGAATCTCCTTCTTTTTTCTGAGTTGAGTTGTTGTTGGTGTAAAACAATGCTTTTTGAAGGAGAGAAATCATTAGTATTTTTTTCCTTAAGCACAGTGGTTTTTTTGTTACACATATACAAAAATATTTTGCAGTGAAATTGTATTGTACTCACATTGTGAGTGGGTATTGCTTCTTATTTCATAGTTGCAGTCAGTGTTTGAAGTGTAACTTTGAGTTGTTGAGAAAAAATGGCTAAAATCAATGATGCATTAGATTTTTTGCATAACCTCATTCATTCCAATGTTCATGATATGTTAAAAATGAGCAAGAATGCTCTTTTTAATATTCAAACTTGCTTGCAAGATGCACAAGACAAGATTGAGTTTTTTCAGTTGGAGTCTCAGCTCCAGCAAGATGAAATTCAACAAAAGAGTCATCATTTTGAACCTGTTTCTATTTAGAAAATTGAGAGGGAATCCCATCACTAACAAGAATATAAAGTTTTAGTCGATTCACATTCAGTTCCTTGTACAAGTGCAGATTTGAATGCAAAAGAAAAAATCCAACCTGCACTTCCCGAGCCCATCATGAGACCTTGGGAAGAGCTTGTCCACAACAAGTACAAAACTAGTCTTGGATATGACAAGGAGTTTTCCTTTCATATTCCGAACTACTCCAAGCCCATAAAATTTTAGAGTGCCAGATTTCTTTATGACAGTTCACCTTCAGCTGTTCCAGATCCTGCTCCTATTCCATGACAACAACAACAATAGATTGAAAAATGCCAACACTGTGATCACGTTGGCCATATGAAAGATCATTGTTTTTATCTTCACCCATGCAAGCACTGTGGTCAGCACACCCACCCTTGACACAGATGTTTTAGAAACAAGCCTCCTACAAGAACAAATATTCATCTTGGATGGATCGCTTCTTGGCAATGGGCATCAACAACCAAGAAGATGTTTAAGTCACATGTAAAAACTTGTTCTCGAATATTGAACAAACTTGCAGTTGAGTTTTCGCCATCATCTCACCTTGTACCTGACAGGGGGGGAAATGGTGGTCACCTACAAGCTTCAAAGCCACATCAAGCGAGCCTAAGCCACAATATCTCATTCCATATTCAGAGTTGTAGCCAGAGACACAGCAGTTCAAGAGAGCCTGAGCCACAATTCGTCATTCTAGATTTAGAGTTCTATCCAGAGACACGAATGCCCATGAGCATGCCTTTGGTTGGTGGAAAACCTTAAACCATCTATGTGAGGTTGATATTCTTCCTCTTTCAGGACACTTCCTATAGCAGAAGACTTCATCTTCTTTCCAGATTTGGAAGAGTTATAGGAAATTCATCAAGCATTCTAGTGTCGGTGGTCATCCTTAAACCATCATAGGTTGTAGACTTCCCTTCTTTTAGGTTGAAGGTCTCCCTTGTCAAATATGAGGGACACTTCCTCTAGCAGAATCCCTCAGCTTCTTTCCAAATTTGGAAGAGTTCTGAGAACTGCAATAAGCGTTGTGTTCTAGTGTTGGTGGTCATCCTTAAACCACCTCTTTATGCCAACATTTTAGAGAGCTGATTCAGCCTAAGTGCTGCCATGCATACTTTGAAAATTTGTATTACAACTCTCTTCTTGGACTCACACATACCCCTTTGGATTAAGGGGGGGAATAATGGACACCTAATCCTCTATGGGTAGATGTGGAAGGCGAACAGTCACAAAGGAGTCCAAGTGACCTTGGAAGATGAATCCAAGAGTCACATTAATGTAATATAAATGTAAATCTATGAGTAATATAAATGCAATGAATGCTTATCTTTCCATTTGTGTGTTTTATCTTCTCATACACCATGTGTGTGTTTAACAAATCCTATACTTTTTAGAAGATATTTACAAGTGAAGCTTTTGATGCATGAATTTGAAATCATTACATTCATTCATGTACCTAGAGCATAAAATCACTACGTGGATAGCATTGCAAAAAATATTCTAGATTTGCATTTAGCACATGTATTTAACACAAGACAATAACATACAACCATCAAAACGATGCATATCCATTATATGTGTCATATAAAATGTTTTTGAGTCCATTAACTCTGATACATATGACATGCCCATAGCATGTTACAAAAATTAAAAACTAGGGGCACCACATGTCCCTACACCTAATCACTATCTGGAGGATCCCGAGACAATGGCTCTACTCCCGCAGCTAGTATATTGCGCAACCCCTATCTTCTCATCGCCATGAATAGCATGACCCCTCGCCACTCCTAGGGTAGACCAATACATGGCTCTATGTTCTGGTCATCCAAGTCTTTCCAGCCGCGCTCTGAAACACCGGTCATAAGACTCTCACATCTACGACAGATGTCCTCCAGGAGGGCTGTTGCATCCTCATTTTCTGGCGCTCTCAATCCACTAGGTCTTGCAACTCTTGATACTATAGGCCATCCCATATACCCGACCGGTTTTACCGGTGTTGTATCTGCATACCAAAAGTGAATGAATTAGTACTATATACAATATTATGAAACTTTAAAATGCACATAAAATATTAACAACTTCTCACTTAACATTGGCCCCCCATACTTGACCAGGTGGCAGTGGCAAGCTCGAGTCCCCACGATAACTCATCCCACTATAGGGATAATTGTCTATGTGTAGTGGCATTTGTTCCCAATGAGCAAAGAACTTGGGTCGGAACACCCATCTGATTGCCCCACCTCTGCACAGTAGCTGCCCCCACCGGCACATCCTGGGCTCCCTTGGGCACCATCCTGGATCTGTATACGAGGTCGAAGTGTTGGGATCTTCTCAAAGAAGAGCGAGAAAAACACTGTTCCATATGCACAATCATGGTTCACTTATCGTTTGCATAGCGACAAATATCGTTTCAATAATGACAGCCTCATCTGGGCCCACCCATAGTAGGTCCCACTCAACACACTCTCAAAAATCATCATATGACCCCCAGTGACGTGGTGGAGTGCATGGTTTCCCAAGATCCACAGCACCACTGCGGCCACAACATGGGTCTCTAACCTCTCTAGATCCCCGATCGGTATTCGTGTCCCCTTGAAATGGAGACCTGGTCAACAATGGCGCTCTACAAACTCCATGATGTTTCGCCCTCACGGTAACACTGGCTGAGTATTCCCCACCATCCCAAGTGCTGGGAGACCACTCAAAAAATATATATTCTAGACCATCAACTCGATCCAGTGCCCCTGCACTATAAAGATCTCATGGTCTGAATCCCAATAACTGAAAATCCGGGCCAACAAGGGCTCCCCAACTCTCATCAAAGGGTTCCCCACAAACTTCAGAATCCAAAACCTGGACAATGCATTGTGGAAACCATGATCCTCTCGGATCTCCGACTGTAATGTTTGCAAGTCTCTCTCTCTCTCTCTATTTTATCCTCAATTCTGCCATAACTGCACACAACCATCATATTTGTCAATGTACAGAAAGGAAAGACTACATTCGAACATAAAAACCCATCTCTCAGCCAAAACACAACACAGAAAAACCCCTCTCTGTCAGGTCGCACTTTTCTACCCAAAACCTGCTGCCCAGGTCGCAGATATTTCCCCAGAAAGTGCGACTCGGCCACAAAGAGGAGCATGCATTTTTTCCTGAGCTCTGGGTACCTAAACTGAACTTTCAATCCATTGAAATAAAAGAGTAGAGTTAGGCCTCTTACCTGCAACTGATGGATCTCGATTCCAACGGTCGGTTTGTCCGCTATGATCACTGCAAGATTTATGGACTTCTCTCCTCTCTACATTCACCATAGCTACACTTGAAAATGAGTGAACTCTGAGGGAAAATTCCTTATTAAAAGAGAAACCCCATATTTTTTTTTCATCGGCTGCAGCCAAACCGTAGCTCAGTTTGACAAACCGTCTATACAGTTGGAAAGCTCTCACCGAGCTCTCAAATGGGTATCTGTTATTTTTTTGTGATTTGATACTTCACCATGACACTTTTTTTCCAAGAAGGGTCACTTCACCACTCCTCAAAATCGAATTTCTTCACTTGCAACACTTGTACTTGGGGCACCACTTTTCATCCATACTTGTCCATGGTCGCGTCGATTTTCATCGTGAGTAACCATCTTGTACTCATGTTTTTATGGTCCCCACTATAACTTTTCTGTGTGGAAACATCATCGAGTCACCCTTGTTTAGAGCATATAAGTTGAGTCACCATCACGTCCATGGAGTCTATATCGAGTCCCTTTGTATCCCGCTATAGCCCTTTTTCCTTCATTTCTTGGTTCCTCTCTCGTGTCACCAATTATGGCCTTCAGTCCTACAACCCTCCACCCCCTTTGATATTGTGTCATTTGTTGTCAGGTCATCCATGCCCTTCATGCTATAACAAGGGAAGTCGTTAGCCCACTACTCAGTACCCCCCATTCCATCATCATCCCTGGTGTCAGTTTGTCAATTTCTCTACTATTATCTCTTGTGCCTTAGTTGAGGATCCCTTATTGCCTCACCTATGGCAGACCTCCTTCTATCGACATCAGCTCATTCATTCCAGAAGACAGGTCTAGAGGGTGCTGTACCTTGGTTCCATCTTCCACTCTTGTTCGGTGCCTCAGATCAGGAAAAGGGACTCCTTATTGTTCTTTGACTTGATTGTTTCTCAGTTCCAGCTCCTTACAACATGATCGAGATCCATATACTTGATGGTTTAGTGATGCAACATATTGTACCGTTGATTCCAAGGTGAGTGTGAGATTTTTCAGACCTCATGAGGGTGTGGCCCTTCAGGTAGCCCCCCACATGCTCGAATGACCTCTTCATTAAAACCTTTGATGCAACTTCATAGATTTGATGGTGTCAGCCTCAACCGCTTGTACTTCCTTTTAGTTTTCATGTATCATTCATATTTTCAGAGCCCTTTTTTGTTTACAGGACCTCTTGGGTTGTACTTATATCTCATGTACTCAGATATTATTGTATAAGTCCTGGCTATTATCCCAGGCACAGCATGTATGTGGGATTCATTATCATATTTTTATATGGCTCATGTTCATGCCAGCATGTACTATATAGTTCAGTCCCTTATTTACTAGATGCCTTATTCTTTGTACTTTGTCTCAGCGGGCATAGGTATGTCTCCCCCGCCACCTATAGCATAGGTACTCACCCATAAAAGAGACTTGTCGCACCTGTAAGTCTCACCTCCTCAGGGTCTTGTCCTCTAGCGATTTGATCTACCTTATATTTCTCTCTCTCTGACTTCCCCTTCGGTGTCTAGTGATTGAGTTCTTACAACGTACTTTGGTCATACGATTAGCTCCTAACGCTTGCACGTTGAGGGGGAATTTGTTACACCGTTTTTTGGTCATCTAACATATTACTATTAGATGGAACAAAGTACACCATGTAAGACCAATTTTATCCTAAGTAAAATTGCTTTCACTATAAAAAATAACTTAGCAATACATATTTATTAAGTTGTTTATGGTCTAAACAGGAAACCCCATGAGGAAATATTGAATAAATCCATATTTGTTTGATTTTCCTCAAGGAATAATTAGTTAAACAATAGTTTAATTAATATTCTTGGTCATATTTAACCCAAAATAGGAAAATTAATTAGATAATTCATTATTTATCTTATTATTTTCTAGGAATAATTATTTAAACCTTATTTAAATAATATTCCTTCTTAAATTTGAGTAAATCATTTATAAATAATTGAATAAATAATTATTTATTTAACTATTACTCAACCACATCCTTAAATAATAAATTATTTATTTATTATTTACAAATAAAGAGATTTGACCAAATTCAAATTATTTTTGGTTAATAATATTTTAATTATGCACCAATATCTAGACTAACTCAATATTTTGTTATAAATAGAAGGGTTTTTCCATTCACTCACTACCTTTTGTTGCCTAAATATCACTTTGGATCTATGCTTTTGGTCTGACTTTGATCCTCCATCATTGTCATATTTTTCTACCATTTTTCTTGTGAGCTCAATTATTTGTCTGGGTTTTCTACACCATCAAGAGAGAGAGATCTTAGATCTGAAGTGCTGAGGACTTACAAGAACCCATCACATTGAGGGGGACTGGTAACATATTTCTATGTTCCCTTCCCAGGTGTCAAAAAATAAAAAAATTCTTGTCTTGTCTATTGGATGCATGGAGCAACTCTTGATTTTATTTACTTCTTAATGTCTTTTATTGCATAGATCTATATTTTGTAGCATTTATCTTGGTCAACTAACTATAGATCTAAAGAAATTGGCATCCATATTTGATGTTAGGGAAGTTTGTTATGCACATCTAAAGTGGAATTTTTTCATACACTTGCGATTAGAATTCATCCTAACACATACCCTTTTGGGTGATGCAGAGGAAACACAGAGGCCTTGATGCAGGGGAAGCCTGTGTTGCGTAGATTCTGCGTTGAGCTAGAGAGGCTGATGCATGGACTGGAAGAGTTGTGTTAAGGGCTCTAGTGGGCCAGAAAGGGCTCGTATTTAGTAATTCTTGAAGTGTTTGAATCAGCCATATTTTCTGTCTCTAAGTGATAAGGTACAAGTGCTGTGAATTTCTCTATGGGGAAAACCACTACTGGTGCCCTAGATGTATTCAGATATTCTGCGTAATAAATAAAACCATCAAAGAGCTTTCGCACTGGTTTTACCGCATTGGGTTTTTCTGGAGACATTTGTCTGAAAAATCATGTGTGTCATTTTTCATATGTGCATTATGTTTCAGTAAATGATATGTATATGTGTAGGTTGCTAGTTGTGTTTACTTCAATATTTTTTGAATATTTTCTGAAAACAACTTGTATAATTAAATAAAAAATAAGAGAAGTAAATCAAGATACTGCAGTAGGGTTCTGTAATTTTGTATTCAGAAATTTTCACGTTGTTGATACTCAGAAGGATTTTCCAATTCGGTCCCAACAATGCTTCCACGTAGATTATTGAATTTAAGTTCCATCGGAGTAGACACAAGATTTCATTCCACCATCCCACATCTCTTGAGAAAATTCACAATATATTTTCCTTGAGAAAGGAGAATCTCACTTGGATTTTTCCATACATCGAAGCCTAGGAAGTATTGCATCAACCCTAGGTCCTTCATCTTGAATTCAAAAGGCAACTCCCTCTTGCATTGATAAATGAGAGGGTATGCACCTGTTAGAAAGAGATCATCCACATAAAGTACCAGAATGAGAGGCTTTCCCTTTTTAGCCTTGAAGTATAGGTTAGGGTTAGCTTCACTCCTTGTAAATCCCAGCTTCATATGATAGCTATCAATCCTATCATACCAAGCCCTATGGGCTTGCTTCAACCCATAGAGGGATTTCTTAAACTTGCATACATGTGTCTTTCAATCTTGAATTTCGAACCCCTCAGGTTGCTATACATATAATTCTTCCTTAAGCGAGCCATGCAAAAAAGTAGTTTTCACATCCATTTGGTGTAAGCTCCATCCTTTAGAGGCAACGAGAGAAATGATAGATCAGGTGGTGGTGTATCAGGAAAATGTTGAAAATATCTCATCATAGTCCACTCCTTCCTTTTGAGAGAAGCCTAGAGCAACGAACCTGGCCTTGAACTTTTCAGCACTTTCATTAGTGCCATGTTTGATTTTGTAAAGCCATTTTGAAGAGACCACTGACTTGTCCTTGGGTCTAGGAACCACATCCCAAACATCATTCTTCATGATTTATTTGTACTCTTCATATATTTCATCCTTCCATACTTGGTGCTTCATGGCTTCATTGAACGTACATGGCTCATATTGAACAATGGTACTCATAGCACCTAAGTATCCTTGGTACCTATATGGTTTCTTTATTTCTATAAATGTTCCCCTTGGTGCAACATGTCTTTTGGCGTCTTCGAGAGTATCTTTGAGCCACAATGGTCTTTTGCTTGAGGTAGAGGGTTCACTAGGAGGTGGATCAATGGGATCCATCCGGCATTAGTTCATCTGTTAGAGATTCATCCTCCTTTCCTGCATTATCATCATTGTCCTTCCTTGGGATAGGAAGATCTTTGGCTTTCCCAAGGGAAAAATCTTTATCAAAGGTGACGTCATGACTTATTTCAACTTCTCTTTGACCAGGCACATAGGTTCTATATGTCTTTAAAGTTTCACTGTAGCCCAAAAATGTTCCTTTATTCCCAAATGCATCTAGCTTGTTTCTTTTCTCTTTCGGTATATGAAAATATATGGGACAACCAAAAAGTCTAAAATGAGAAACATCGGGTTTCTTACTGGTGAAAAATTCTTCAAGTCTTTTAAAGTCCAATGCTTAATGCATGCATCTATTTTGAATATATACAATGGTCATGAAGCATAACATGAGTAGCTTCTATGATCGTTTGATTCCTTCCTCTGAATTGAAGGAGAAATTCAAACCTCTAGACATCCTTCAATTGGTCCATTTTGATCTATCTGGTATGTTGCTTGTAACATCATTAGGAGGACACTTATACTATGCCATTTTTGTGGATGAATTCTCTCGCAAAACATGGATATATTTCTATAGGAAGATTTCATTGTGAAAGATCATCACTGAGGTAATATTTATTTAAAATTTATTATGTATATGTTCATTTGGATAAGTTTATCCAGGGCTGCCAATGATGTGGAAGGATGTAAAATCCTTGGAAGATTGTTCGAAGGAAAGAAACATGGCATACAGAACCAGATGAGAAGGATTGATGAATCACTTTCAGATGGATGACATGACTCATGGATGAAAGTGATGGATGATATATGCCCTATGAAGCCAAAAGTTGAAAATTTCTCAATATCGAATTCCATGACATCGAGGGGAGGAATTCTTCATGAGCAGTTGGGTGTCTCACCACTGTTGCAGGTCCCTGGTTAAGAGGGAGCTTGGTGATAAGTTTATTACTTGGAAGAAACTTAAAGTATGTCCTTCCTGATTTAAGAGGGAGTAGTGCATATGATTCTCTAATACATGTGGCATGCACTAGACCAGGAAAAACAACTGTAAATCTTAGTGAAGGCCATGTGGAGAGAATGGATAGACACATCAGTTTGGTGATCTTCACCTGGAAGACGGAATGGAGGATTGCATAATCATATCACATTCGATACTCTTTGAGAATGTGATAGGGAATTCAAGATAAGATTAGTCATGGACTGACATTCTTTGAGGGTTGGCTACCCAAGAGAATAATAGTCGAAGAAGGTCATGCTCCGGGAACACCTGGGTGGAGAATGTACCTTGGAGAGACAATGAATATGGTGTCTATAAGTCATGTGTCTTGCTAGTATTGTATCCTAGTGTCTTGTTAAGCGATGGGGTTGTTATTCAAGGTCTTGCACTAGGACAATGTTGGTTGATATGATGCTATACATCTGTGATTACCAATCTGATCCTTATGAGATTCTTCAGATTGAAAGTGACAATTTACCTTTATGAATACCTCCCTAGTTAAGAGGTAGTGTTGGAAGGTGTAACTAGGATCAGTCTTCATATTGACTATGTAATTATGTATTTATGTAATGAAGAATACAAAGATAATAAAATATATTTTTTTGTTCTTTCTTCATGGGTTTCATGAGCAAGGTTTTATTATAGGTCAAAAGACTTCTTCTTGATGTCTTTTAGGGATTTGTCTTCTAGTTATAAATGTATTAATGATTCATGTTTATGATGATTCAAAGTCACACTTATATGCCTCAATACCTTGTCAGATAAGCCTTGAAGCTATGACTCCAGATTAGCATTGAAGCAATCCCTCCAAATAATGAACAAGTCAGCTTCAATCCTCTTGCATAAGTCAGCTCAAAGTAAAGCTCACTAGTCAACTCAAAATAAGGACTTGTCCTGTATATATAAGAGGATTTGTGGTTCATTTGAGGACAAAAATTGCAGACAAGTATGAAACAGTAATGCAGACAAGTCTGAAGCTTTAATAGTGTGGATTACACAATGTGTAATACAGATTAGAAGCAACAAAGATATATACATAGCATACTACCTAAAGGAATACATTGAAGTTTGAAGTTAATACCGTAATAAGGAATGTGTTGGAGTCTGAGGTTAATACTAAAATAAGGAATGCGTTGAAGTCTGAATTTAATACCGTATTCAGGAATTCGTTGAAGTCTGAGGTTAAACATGAAATAAGGAATTCTTTGAAGTGCGTAGAATGGGTTGTGTTCAAGTGTGTATAAGAGACTGGGTGAAGTTCTGAAATAGGATTGTGTCGAGTCTAATAATAGGGTTGTGTTAAATAGGACAACATATAATAAGATGCTAACAACAAGCAAGGATGAAGAGTACATAGATCTCTAGCCTTGATGCTGAAAGGTGAAGATCAATGCATGAAAGAAGGATCATCTTAAGGAGCCATTGAAGAAGTAGTGACAAGGTCTCAGAGGCATACAAAGTTCAAGGGTTTGGGTCATGGTCATGGTACTTGTCAACTGAAATTCTATAAGAAGAATTTCTTTTGGGTTTTCCTCTCTAAGAGGGAGAGGTTTTGGCCCTTTCTTGAATATCCTAAATTTGTATCTCTTATGCTTTGGTAATTGACTTGATGAAAGATATAATAAGCTAACAAAGAGAAGACATAAGTTAGCTCAGTAAGCTCACAAGTAATTATCAAGTAAAGAACTGAATTAAACCTAGCCCTACCTAATTCTCAACACTTGGCTCCAAAACAAGAACCCTAAGATGTGGAGCAGCCACAAGCAGAGGTGCCGAGAGTGGAAGCACCCACTCATGCAGAGACATCCCAAGATAGAAGGAAGCACATTAGAGAGGCTAGCAGATTGGTGCTTCATGCTAGAGATAATGTGGGAGCACCCACATCACAACGCAAGAAGAGAAGGTCCCCAGAGCGGCACACTAGCTACATGGTTATTATGAGTGAAGGTGTAGAGATAGAGCCATCCTCTTTTGAGGAAGTAGTGCAACAACTTGTTTGTCTTGATGCCATGGTTGAGGAGTATGAATCCATTATCATAAATAGAGTGTGGGAAGTTGTTGCAAGACCGGAAGGGAAGTCAGTTGTAGGATCCAGGTGGATCTACAAGGTGAAGCAGGAATCATCTAGGAGTGTGGATAAACACAAGGCCATATTTGTGGCCAAAGGTTTCTCTCAGGTGGATGGGATTGATTATGATGATACCTTTGCACCAGTTGCAAGGTACTCATTAATCAAATCCTTTCTTTCACTTTCATCGCAGATGGGATGATAGATACATAAAATGTATGTAAAGACAACCTTCCTCAATGGAGTGATTGAGGAAGAGGTGTACATTTAGCAACCGAAAGGTTTTGAGACCTTCAATAGAGAGTCGCATGTGTGCAGACTCAAGAGAGCATTGTATGGGATGAAGCAAGCACCTCATGCTTGATACACCAGGATTGACAACTAATTCACTGGGTTGGGCTTCACCAAGAGTGAAGCAGATGCAAACCTTTACCATATTGTGGTAGAAGGTAAAATTTTGATCATTTTACTTTATATTTATGATTTGATACTAATAGGTGATGAGAATATCATCAAGTCTTGAAAAGAGGACCTTGCAAAAAAAATTTAGATGAAGGACACGGGGCTCTTGCACTATTTCTTGGGATTGGAAATTTGGAAAATATATGGGGAGATATTTGTATCTCAGGGAAAGTATTCCAATGAGATTCTCAATAATTTCCACATGGAGGGAAGCAAACCCATGTATACTCCTCTAGTAGGAAACTAGAGGAAGGAGGATGCTACTTCAAGTGAAGTAGTAGATGGTACCATCTAAATGCAGCTTGTGGGTTCACTCATGTATTTGGTGAACAGACGAATTGACATATATTTCTATGTGGTTAACCAACTTAGTCAAG
Organism: Pinus albicaulis; assembly: GCA_034641835.2. NCBI lineage: Eukaryota > Viridiplantae > Streptophyta > Pinopsida > Pinales > Pinaceae > Pinus > Pinus albicaulis. The sequence continues at coordinate 1,892,857,689 of CM076578.1, read as the reverse complement.
CTATTGTTAAGGCTACCAAGCTCTTTTGGAAGGTAGGAAAGCATGTGTTGAGATACCTCAAAGGAACTACCTAGTTTTGGATATGGTACAAAAATATAGAGGGAGTGAAGATTCAAGGATTTACAAATGCAGATTGGGTAGGGAGTCCATATTATAGGAAGATCACATAAGGGGGAATATTCAACATTGGATTAACAACAGTTTCCTAGTACTTTTGATCAGTGGTCGTCATTGATGTCAACCCAAGCAACATCGGGGGCTACCCCAATATTGCATGGGAATTTTGACCTACCAAATTACTATATTATGGGTCAAGAATTATTTTGATGGTTTCTACTTGTTGATATGTTTCCTTTGATATACAGCACGCCACTTAATTCTTCACGGTTTGAGAGATATTCATGTTTGAAGTTTGTAACCCCAGTTAGTGGGCTAAAACCCCATAGGGTTGTGGCATAGGTCATTGAAAAGTAAATAATTAATAATTTTTAAGCTTCTAAAATCCCTCCAATGTTCACTTGTTGAAGCCCCTCTCAACCTAAGCATTTATATAAATTGTGATCCTCATATCCTCCTTATGCAGGGATTTAGCTATCTGAAACAAGTCATCGTAGAATTTTCAGTCTAACGTTTTTTCTACGAAGGTTCAAAAGCTGAAATTTTTATGAGGTGAAGCCGAAATACTGAGGAAGCTCCTATAAACCTTTCAGATCAAGGTGTGTAATAGTTTCGGAGATATTATCTGTGGAAGTCCATGTTTTCGCAAGCCCCTAAAATTCATCTCAAAGAAGTGACCTTGGGAAAATCATCATAACTCTCTCTCTAAGTATCGGATTGGAATTTTGTAGAAAGTGGAAGATAGTGCACAGACTTTAGTTGTCTATATATCACTTTCAGAGCTGAATGAAGAAAAAGTGACACGTGGCATGCCGTACAAGTTCGCTCTATTGAAACAATCCATAATTAGGGAATTGTGAGAGATTGGGCATAACTCTCTCTTGAAGAATCCAAATTGGGTCAGACCTATGGCATCAGAAAGAAGACTCAGAGAACTACTATAAGGCCAAAAATCACATATTGGGGATCTGAAATAACATAGATACACCAGATTCAATATCGAGCTCCTAGAAGGCAAGAAAAAGCTAGATCATGTGTTGTCAAGGGCTACAAAGGACCAAACTTTCTAGGGAAGCAAAGAAAATCAAGGTGCAGCAAAGGGTAGCATGAAAAGAGCAGAAATAAATGTGTAGAACAACAACAAGAAGTTTATCACATGAAGTCTTGTTGGAACAGGGTCTCCTGCAAATTGCGAAATTGGTCCATTTTGTACATTTTTTATTATATTTAGTCTAACGTAGGGGTTTTGGGGCGGGTCAAAGCCCCTAAAGTATTGTAAACGGTGTTAGCCACCTATAAAATTTGTTATAGCAAAAGGTGGCTAAAAAATTTGGAGCCTTCAATGAACAAATTTTATTGCTAAAAAGTGTTGGCTCTTAAAGACTCTTGAAGGCCTCATGCCTCTATCTTAATCTTCACTTCTGTGCTCATTTTACAATCTTGAAATTCTGCTATTTTCAAAGCCAAAATACTACTGCAAACACCATTTTCCCCCTCTCCCCTCTTCCAAAACTAACCTCATTTTTATTCCTCCATTTCCCATGAAAATCCCTCATTTTCATGTTTCTCCCCTTTTCCCCTTCATCAAAAATCCCGTTGATAGGGTTTAAAACTCCTCCTTGCCTTATCTATACCCCCAAATCACATTTTTTATGTATTATAGACTTAAGCCCCCTTAGGCTAAGTCTTTAACCCTTCCCCTCCATGTTTCTTGGTGTTAGAACCAAGCGCCAGCCTTCCAAGAGCTTATCACGTCCTCCGATGCCGATTAAGCCCTCTGTTCTATCTCCCTCGGTAATATTGTCCTCCATATGCACAAAGGCCCTACAGACGGCTGCCAAACCATATCAAAAATTAATATTTCACCCCCCGGAGTATAAACCTTTGGTTATATGAATTTTTAGGTTTTTATTATATTACAAGCTTTTCCGCCGGTCCAAAATTCCATTCACTCTCCACCGTTGATCTAATCTACAGATCGACGGCGCATGATCTATCAACCCGGTGGTCCTTGCCAGCCACTTACCATTGCAAAACCACGTGGGATTCATTGCATCGCTTTCAAGAGGAAGGTGGTTTTTCCCCGATCGGCAACGATTCCATTTACAACCCGACGCGTGGCCTTGAGCACTGTTCAAAAAATCGTCGTTCATCGCATGTTAAATATCGGATGTGGACCTGGCGCGATATTGACGTCCACCATCCAATCTGAGGCCGCTCATCAGACGGTGATCGCTCTCTGAAGATGCCTGTGTGATAACTTAGGGTACGACGCGGTGTTTAAAGGATCTCTGCCGTCGATCTGATTTGCAAATCGACGGCCCACACTCCATCGCTCGATCCCCTCATCCACAACAGTGCTGGTGGTCCCGACGCCACATCAGCGTCCACGCAACAAAATTAAATTAGGGCGGCTCTTCGTTGGTTCCTCGTCCAGTCAGCAAATCCGGACTCGGGAATTTTATTTGGCTTGGTTTTATCAAAGTTTTGATGTCTAGGCGCATTTTCTAAGGCTCTTGACACTTGTCCCCCACCGTTGATCGCGTGGGCCGATCTCATCCGACGGCCCACAATCATCCCGAACCCCACACACCATTTTTAACTATTTTTCTCCAAAAAACAAAGGTTTTAAACCTTTGTCTCCTCTTTTTTATTTTTTCTGCCAAATAATGTGACCCCTTCACATTATTTATTCACCTCCGCTCCTGACCGTCGATCTCTGCACGATCGAGGGCTCCGATTTAAATCCTTTTTCCGCCTTCCCTTTGACTTTTTCTAATCAATCTCGACCGTTGGATGATGCCATCCAACAGCCATGCTCCCTCCACACGCCTTTTGAACCAGTAAACCTATACATGCAGGATTTTCTAATATTATTTGTATTGTGCAGGGTTCCAGTGGTTTTTTCCGCTATATCTGAAGAAATTCAAAGGCAGAGGGTGACGATCCTCCTGCCTTCGATTCATCAAATAAAATCACTTGCAGGTTTCAAAATCCACGTTTCATCAATGATTAATGAAGCCATTGATGCCATATCACCCCTGTGCAACCCTGTACACCAGCAAAACACAATGAACCAAGCACAGTCAGAGAGTATTAGTGTAGAAGACAAAATATACCAGAACAAAAGATTGAAGACAAATTTTGTGGGGATTACGTATAAGATGGTTTATCAGAAGCCTAATCCCCAATTAAAACACAATTTGACGAAAATCTTAAGTGTTTTATCAATAGGAAAGCCTCCACCAACACATTTGAGGTAAATCAATTACTCCCAGCTACCACAAAGCCACCTGTACCTCAAAGCATTCAAACAGAAGGCCGAAGTTAGTGATCAGGATCAGCTATTTGTCTCAAAGCACAGCCAGAGAGTAAATTCTGCTAAGGAACTTAATGTAAAAAATATCGGCAGAGTTACTTTGACATCACATAGAGCCTCAAACGTCAACAAAAGCTCCTACCGAGCTTAATCTTAATGTAAATTATTTAATATAGAGGACACCTATTGTAAGCTTCTTTAGCAAGCCCCCTAAAGGCTAGAAGCCATTTAAATCTGTATTAATTAGTTTTTGAGATCTTTTATCAGATCTCACCTCCTCATTCTTCTATAAATACTACTGCAGAAGATGAGAGAGGGGTTGGTTGCTTTAGTTGTTGAACTTTGAAACGTAATTGAGCTTGAGACTTCCACCTGTAAATAGTGTTCACTAGCTCTTGGAGCTCTGCTTGTGAAAGATAAGTTAGGCTGTGATGAGTAGATGATTGCTAAGCTAAAGCATTGGACTTAAACCTGTAACTGGTTTGGAGCATCAATACAAGCTGATTTATGGGATCCTGGTCTATGTCGATGGTGATGTCACTTCTTATTGTGAATTGTTGTTTTATTTCTGTTTTCACTGTGTTCATCTTCTCTTATAAAGAACAACATGCATAGAGTTAGGACCTACTGTATATCAGTACCCTTCTCTAACTGAAAACCTTTATCTAAATGTTTTCTTCCGATCTGTGTTATTTAGGAATGATTTAATTCAGTTTAAGCATAGGAATGTTGGCGTTCCCTCGTCTTATTGCCTTAGCTGAATATTATTCTTGAATGTTATGTTCAGTATTAGTTAAGTAGAGATGAACTAAGGAAGATATGGTGTGCCCTGGTCCTAGTTTTATCCCTAAAGACTGTCTGAATGTTTCCCTTGGAATGTGTTAAAAGCTGGCTAGTTTAGAAGTACTTGCCAGATCTTAGGCCATTCTGTGTTATCTTTGTGTTTGTCTTGAAAGTAACCAAGTAAAGAAGAGCTAGGAGAGGATTTGTAGTGAGCTCGGCCCGCTAGTTTCTACTCCAACAGTTGCCCTCAAGTTTCCCTTTCTTTTAAAATGTTTTCTATTGAAAGTGTATCAAAGGCTCACTAGTTTAAAAGTACTTACCAGATCCTAGTTTGCTTTTATGTCTTTCTTAACTGTATGTCAAAAGTTGGCTAGTTTAAAAGTACTTACCAGGTCTTGGGCTCCTCTTTGTTCTACATCTATTTAATTCTCCTTCTTATTGTATCATTTCATTCCATAAATCAAACTTCAAAGAGATCCTTAGACATAGATGACTTGCCCCATGGACCACTCTTGCCTCTTTCTGTTCCAATTAAACCCTATTATGACTCCATAGCCCAATGGACTAAAACCTACAATTATCTATCTTCCTGGCCAAAGCTTGTTCTATATGCTTGCAACTTCACACCTTTGAATCTCTTTGCATTTAGAACTTTCCACCTCAAACAGTAATCATGCTCAACCATCCAAAAACAAACAAAACCCTCGACCTTCATAACTAGCCTAATATCATTACCCCAAACTTCAAAGACAAATCCATCTTTGCACTTATTGGAGAGATCCCTCTCTAGATTTAGGAGGGCTAGATCCTAGAATCCCAAAGTGGTTGAAACGATGTTATTTCTGTGATCGGACTTTGCCAATCTTGCTAATTACAGATTCCTAACATTTCTGGCATCTCCACTGGGGAATTGAGTGTTTTTTCGGCCTAAAAACCTTTAAGACCTCAGAAGACCCTTGATTCAAGAATATTTTGCAGTAAGTAAAAAGCAACATTTTCAAGCACTACCATGAAATGGTAATCATGATGATACTTGTTTGAATCAGTGACAAACTAGGCAAACACTAGGATTCTCATAAGACTTTATCTAACCTTGAAAAATCAGCTGACTTAGCCATAGGAGTAGACTGTATTTGTCTCATAATTGTAGCTAAGTTTTGAAAAAAAGTTAGGACATTCTTAGAAACCACACAACTGAAAAATAACTCAGAAAACACAAAAATATTTCAGATTGGTTTTCAATAAACATGGTGGTTGACCATAAAACGTTTTACCTCCTTAGGAGCTAAAAACTTCCACTTGGTGACTCCACAATCCTTAACAGACCTTAAGACTCCACTGGGAGGAAACTTTGTCATTATAACATGGTTTAAAATTTAGTTAGATGATTGTAGGATTTGAATTTGTGAAATAGAATTAGTTGACCTCTTAAAGATTGTCATACCTGGTTGAGCTTTTCCTGTTTATTTGGGTCTGAAAAACATAGCATAGTGGCTCCTAGAAAGATTCACACTAAAGCCCATCCTGACCATGATCTACCTGAGATAGTTGATAATCCAGAAAGTATCCTTAGGAAGTCTCCTAGGATTAAATTATCATTTTTTTCATATCACCCTTAAGAGCTAATTCAGTCCCTAAAAATCTTTCAGCTCTACAACAATCACAAGTTGACTTAGTAAATCCCTTTAGAACTAGGTCTCTTGGTGATTTAGATCAGTTAGATTCTGAGTCTTCACTTTCATCTCCTGAAACAAGTGAACATCCTGGTAGCAGAGAATCAACACCTCCCGATTTACATTTCCTTCACAACCTAGGTGTCTCTCATCCAAGATCAGCTCAGCAGTATATTCTTGGTCCATCCACTTCTACTCAGCCTACATCCACTATTCAAACCACCCCATTTCAGCCCACTTTTCCTCTTGTTAATCCACCCCTTGTGAATCCACCCCCACCACATATCATGGTAGCATGGTATGCTCCCTTAGTCCTTCCTTTACCATTAGTCAATCTTCCACAGGACTACCAGTCCAAAATTCCATCGTATGATGCTAGCAATGCTACAACCGCATCACAACATGTGGATAAGATGAATGACTACTTTGACAGAAATGAAATTGATGATGATTCTATCAAACTTAGATTATTTGCTCAGAGTCTAGGGGGAGAAGCAAGAAAATGGTTCAAAGGATTAACCCCCCACAGCATCAATGATCTTTAAACCTTCCATCAGACATTCTTAAACAAATGGGAAGTAAAGAAAAACCCTCTCCAAGTCCTTTCCGATTACAAAAATCTCCATAGAAACACGGGGGAAAGTGTACAAGCTTATTGTACTAGATTTAACAGTGTGTATAATGCACTTTCCCCAGAACTAAAACCTCTGCAAGGCTCAGCTTTAAAAAAATTTCCTGAAGGGTTTGACCATGAGATGGCCTATCAGCTGAGGGAAAGAGATCCTACAACTCTTGAAGAGATGAAAAAGGGTGCTCTTTCTGTGGAAGTCAACTTGATGGAGAAGAGAGTAAGAATCAAAAATGAAAAGAGAGTATCTTTTAGAGAGGAATCCACACCTTCTACTTCCAGCTCAAAGATGGAGAAAATGATGGAAGAAATGATGAAAGAGATGAGCATAATTAAGAGAGCACAAGCGAGCCAAAATCAAAATGCTCCTCAAAACAGAAACTAGAACCAGAATCAGAATTTTAGAAGGAACCAACCTCCAAACAGACCTCGGGAAGATGATCAATAGGTCACTCCTCTCTTTCATCAAAACTATGTAAGTGAGGTTGAGGAAATAGATGAGATAACAGAGGAATATGATATCAACATGCTAGGGGTAGATAATGATGACTTTGAGATTCATTATGATAGGAAACAAGGTCTATACACACCTTATGATGAAAAAAGATGATGATGATGAAAATTATTATCAAGACATGGAAAATGTCATCATAGAGCCTCAAAGAGAATATGACCTTAGAAGCAAAACCAGTCAACAAACTCCCAACACCAAAACCTCTGACAAATCTTCACAAAATAGCACTGCAACCAAGCCTAAAATTGTCAAACAAAAGGACAAAACAGTCGCTGTAAATTCTGGTAATGATAAAGAGAAAGGTACTCAAAAAACTACAAAACAGAGTGCAGACATTAGTAGTACTAACATCTCAACTAGTACTCTTGTTAAAACCATTTTTTCAAATGTAAATAAAACAAATTAGCAAGCTGATATTGTTGATAGAGTGATAACTAATAAGGTTGAAACAAGTACTTTAAAGAGTCAAATTCCTTTCAGCCTGGAGCAGGAAGTTTCAAAGATCAAAATCTTTGTTCCCCTCACTGAGTTAGCTTCCCAGCATGTATATAGGACCCGAATTTTGAAGGCTTTAAATATAGAGGAAAATGAGGATACAGTCAATCTTAATGATGACCAGCTAGAGCTTATTTTTGGTCCTAAGATTGAAGGTAGATTTCAAGAGGGACCTGTTGCCCCCTTTTATGTGAGTTTAAATGTTCATGACAAAATTTTACACAATGTTATGCATGATTCTAGGGCTTCTCATAATTTAATGCCAAAAGTTGTAATGGAGAGCCTGGGTCTAGAAATCACCAGACCTTACAAAGATCTTTACTCCTTTGACTCAAGCAGAGTAAAATGTTTAGGATTAATCAAAGACCTCTGTGTTAACTTAGCCCAGATTCCAGCCAAATGCTTACTCATGGATATTGTTGTGGCTGATGTGCCCCCAAAGTATGGAATGTTATTATCAAGGTCTTGGGGGGCTAAGTAACAAGGAACTATGCAGATGGACATGACCTATGCGACTATCCCTATTTTCAATCAGACTAGAAGACTTTATAGGGAGTCCCATATGCAATACACAGTTACAAGCCAAGACAGAGCACAAAATTCTCCTCTGTATTCTGTAAACACAGGCCTTGATTATTTTATCATGTTCAATGATGAAACTTCTAGTGAACAAGTGACCTCGTCTAATTTAATGACAGATAGAGAGGAGGAAGAAGATAATGTAGGAGTGTTAGAACAGTTTTCTAAACCTGTAAACTCTAGCAAACAAAACACAGGTCTTAAGCTACAAGTCATGTGTCCATTGCTCTTAAACCTTGACAATCAAGAGAACAACCCTCAACCTAGTGAAAGACCTGAGGAGTTGAAACAAATACAACTAAGTGCTGATATTCCACATCAACCAGAAAGTATGTTATTTGAAGAGGACAGTAACTAGGATGAAACCAAAAATATTCCTCTGTGGAGTATGTATTTTGATGGATCATGCACTAGAACCAACTTTGGTGCAGGGGTCTAGATCTGCAACACTGAAAATAACCACACAGAAAGCATTTCCTGCAAATTAAACTTTCAGTGTTCCAACAACATAGCAGAATATGAGTCCCTTCTATTAGGCTTACGTTTGTTGAAAAAGTTAGGAGCCAAAAGAGTTAAAGCATATGGGGATTCAGAGTTAGTCATTAGGCAAGTCAATGGGGAGTATAACGCAAATCATCCCAGACTTAGGGCCTACCGAAACGATGTCATGGACCTTTTAAAAATGTTCAAGGAGTACCATATTATTTTTGTCCCAAGAAAACAAAATATTGTGGCCCACAATTTAGCCTTTGTAGCTAGAACATGCTTAACGCCGTATGAAACCAAAGATTGCACAACTCAGATAAAATTTAGACCAACTGTGCCTGATAATGAAAATTATTGGTAGGTGTTTGATGGGGATAAAAAAATAGAAGACTTCATGCAATTCAAAAATGAATTTGAACTACACAGTTCGGACTTAGATTATGATATAAAATGCAGTGAAGAAAACTTTCTTGGTGAAGAAGATCCATCTCCTGAGCTTGTCAATATTAATATTCTGACTAGCAAACTAAAAAAAAAACAGGATTGAATGCAGAGTTAGAGACAGAGGAGTTAGAAACTTTGCACTCTGAAGATGACAGTTTTCCAAGTGGTCTGGCACCTTTAGAAGAGTTGTTTGATTTTAACGATGTGGCCAAGAAGCCAAAACTGGAGCCTGTAGAGACTGAAGTAGAAGAGTGCAATATTGGCAGTGAAATTAAACCTATGATGATTAAACTGTATAAGACTTTACTAGCTCACATTAAACTCAAATACATAGAGATTTTTAAAGATTTTTCTGATGTTTTTGCGTGGAGTTACGAAGATCTTAAATCCTATGACACTGAAATAATACAGCACAAAATCCCTCTCAAAGAAAACCAAAAAAAATTCAAACAGAAACTGCGCAGAATAAACCCTGTTTAGTTACCTTTGGTTCAGAAGGAGATCATGAAAATGTATGATGCTGGTATTATTGTCCCTATTAGATATTCTGAATGGGTGTCTAATCTGGTGTCAGTTAGGAAGCAAATTAGAGAGATCAGGCTTTGTATAGACTTTAGAGACTTAAACAAAGCTTCCTTAAAAGACAACTACCCTTTACCTAAGATGGATCATATTTTGCAAAGGGTGGTAGGGTCTAGAAGAATTTTTTTGCTTGATGGCTACTCAAGGTACAATCAAATCTTAGTTCACCCTACTGACCAATTAAAGACAACCTTTACTACACCATGGGGCACTTTCATGTATGTGAAAATTCCTTTTGGTCTAATGAATGTTGGAGCAACTTTTCAAAGAGCCATGGACATAGCATTCTCAGAAGAACTAGGCTGCTTCATCATTATATACCTTGATGATGTCACCGTGTTTTAAAAAACAGATGAAGAGCACTTAGAACATTTAAGAAAAGTTTTCGAGAAATGCAGAAAATTTGGGATATCTTTAAACCCTAAGAAGACACTATTCGGTCTCCAAGAAGGTAAACTTCTTGGGCACATTATTTCAAAAGAGGGTATTAAGATAGATCCAAAGAGGATTGAGGCCATATTGCAAATCTCTCATCCTCGAAACATCAAGGAGTTGCAATATTTCATTGGAAAGATTAAATTTTTGAGAAGGTTCATCCCCAACTTGGTTGAGCTCCTTAGGAATATCACAAACATGTTGAAGAAGGAGCAAGGGATAAAATGGACCTTGGAAGCAAAGAAGTCCTTTGAACTGGTGAAACAAGCGTTAACCAAAACACTGGTTCTTATAAGTCCTGATTTTTCAAAAGATTTTTATATTTTTTCATTTGCATCAGAACATACCATAGTTGTTGTCCTTTTATAGAAAAATCCACAAGGACAAGAGAAACCTATTGCATTCTTTAGTAAGGCATTGAGGGATGCCCCTTTGAAGTATAAAATTATGGAGAAGCAAGATTTTGCTTTGGTTAAAGCTTTGAAATACATTAGAGTGTACATCCTTCACTCACACATCATTTCCTTTGTCCCAAACTCAACTGTTAAAGACATTCTAACACAGGACCCAGATGGTAAGAGAGGTAAGTGGATTGCTATTATTCTTGAGTATGATTTAGAGATAAAACCCACTAAACTAATCAAAGGCCAAGTTCTAGCTAGATTAATGGCTGAATCCAATTTTGAAGTTCTTGATATTAATATGATTAATGCTTTGGATGACCAAGAAGGATTCTCAACTCCTATTGTTGAAGACCATTTTATGAATTCTCCTTCATATGCTGATGTTGTTTATGTTTTACTTAATTTAAATACACCTCCTGGTTTGACAAAAACAAAGGCAAGATTCCTAAAGTTAAAAGCTGTAAACTATTGCATTATAAATAAATGTCTTTATTGGAAAAATGCAAGTGGTCTATTGCTTAAATGTTTTCCTGAGTTTGATGTAGAGAAGGTTAAGCACAAGTTCCATGAAGGAGAGTGTGGAGGTCATTTATACTGGAAGACAACAGCCAACAAAATTTTAAGGGCTAGTTTCTATTGGCCTACTCTTTTTCCTGATATACACAAGATGATCATAGCCTGCCATAAATGTCAACTTTTTGAAGGCAAAATAAAACTGCTACCCCTACCTCTGCATCCAATCACTGTTGAAGCTCCTTTTCAACAGTGGGGACTTGACTTCATAGGAGAAATCCATCCCCCATCTTCTGCCTAGCATAGATGGATTCTCATTGCCACAGACTATTTTACTAAGTGGATAGAAGCCATACCTTGTAGAGAGGCCAATGATTCAGTTATTATAAAATTCATGGAGACTAACATTCTCTCCAGATTTGGTTGTCCTACCAAGATCATCATTGATAATGCAGCAACATTTGGATCAAAGAGGATGGGTGAGTTCTGTCATAGATATCAGATAACATTGGGGCATTCCACGGCCTATTACCCTCAGGGTAATGGACTTGCAGAGTCCTCAAACAAGAGTTTAGTGAACATAATCAAGAAACTATTGGAGGATAACAAGAAGTGTTGGCACACAAAGCTTGTTCATGCACTTTGGGCTGACAGATTGACATTGAAGAAATCTATTGGCATGTCACCTTTTCAGCTTGTATATGGTACTGATGCAATTTTTCCAAACAGCCTTGGTGTACCAGTGATGAAGTTGATTCAAGAGTTGAAAACTGAAGATAATGACATGATCAGAAGAATAAATCAGACCATTCATCTTCAACAAACCAGAGAGGAGGTTTATAAAAGAGCATTACAAAAATAGGACAACATCAAAAAGATTTTTGACAGAAGAAAAAAGGCCAACAATTTCAAAGTTGGGGGAAAAGTTTTAAAATGGGACTCAAGGAGGGAAGACAAGGGCAAGCATGAAAAATTTGACAACTTGTGGCTTGGCCCTTACTCTATTCATTCAGCTGCTGGTAACAATGCCTATTTTTTACAGGAGTTGAATGGAGTAGAATTGTTTGGGGGTCCTATCAATGGCAGGATGCTTAAACATTACTTCTCTTGATCCATCCCATGTTCTGCAATTACATTCAAATTTATAAAAATCAAAAATACAAAAACAAAGAAAAGAAAGAAAAGAGGGCAGATTGTGAAAACAAGAAAGGTATAGCCCCATATCGAAAAAGAGAAACAAATCTGAAAGTGTGCAAGCTCAAAAGCCATTCCTAAAGAACACACTTCTAGTTAGTCAAACAGTCTAATCTTGACTAATTAGTTTTAAATTTTCTGCTGATAGGATAGTGAATTTGATTTGCCGAATTGTTTAATCTTGGCTTATCAGTAGATAGATTAGGATAGAAATTAAAGGTTCAAACAAGATCAAAATCTGAACCTATGTTTCCAAAAAGAGATGACTCAAATTTGTTTTAGTTTCTGAGTCAAAAAATATGTAAATCTGGTTCTAACATGCTCAAAATCTGAACCAGAGAAAAAAGAAGCAACAACTCAAACAAAAGTCAAAACAGAGCTGTAAGAGGATGAAGGAAGTGCTTTAAACTTTCACATCTTAAGCATTCCATCTTGATTTAATTTTTTGTAAAATAATGTCTATGTGTAGCTTGTTTTCTATGTGATAGACCAGCTTCAAGTTAGACTGTTTAATCCTGACTTGTATGCTTTTAAATTTCTATTTTAGAAATTAGAGAAATAAAAATCTGTTAGACTGTTTAATCCTAACAGATTAGTAGATTAGGTAGAGAAGCATCTGAACTCAACTGTTTAATCTGAGTTCAGGGAGAAATAAGGAGTAGAAATAGATTAGATTTCCTGCTTTCAAAAAAATAAAATACTGTAAAAGAGTTTGCCAATCCAAGTGCACTCTAAAGAAGAAAAAATGTTGATCTGTAGGATTGGGTAGGTAGAAAGCTTGTAGATAAAAGATCCGTTGTTTTTATGGCTGCTAATATGTTTTCAGAGAAATATCATCCCAGTAAATGAAGGGCAGCCCAATGGATGAGGCACAGGTCAGCCTCCCAGAGAACACAATGGATGTGGCATTGGTCAGCCTCCCAGAGAATGCAAGTCTGAAGTTCTTGATGCCTTCAAGAAGGCACCATCCCAAAGTGGAGCCACTGTTAGCCACCTATAAAATTTGTTATAGCAAAAGGTGGCTAAAAATTTTTGAGCCTTAAAGCAACAAATTTTATTGCTAAAAAGTGTTGGCTCTTGAGGACTCTTGAAGGCCTCATGCCTCTGTCTTAATCTTCACCGCTGTGCTCATTTTACAATATTGAAATTCTGTTGTTTTCAAAGCCAAAATATTGTTGCAAACACCATTTTCCCCCTCTCCCCTCTTCCAAAACTAACCTCATTTTTATTCCTCCATTTCCCATGAAAATCCCTCATTTTCAAGTTTCTCCCCTTTTCCCCTTCATCAAAAATCTCGTTGATAAGGTGTAAAGACTCCTTCTTGCCTTATCGAAACCCCCAACAACCATTGAAAATCATTAAAAAACTATGAAAATAACATTTTTTTATGTATTATAGATTTAAGCCCCCTTAGGCTAAGTCTTTAACCCTTCCCCTTCATGTGTCTTGGTGCTAGAATGAAGTGCCAGCCTTCCAAGCGCTTATTGCGTCCTACGATGCCAATTAAGCCCTCTTTTCTATCTCCCTTGGTCATATTATCCTCCATACGCCCAAAGGCCTCGCAGACGGGCGCCAAACCATATCGAAAATTAATATTTCACCCCCCGGAGTATAAACCTTCGGTTATATGAATTTTTCAGTTTTTATTATATTACAAGCTTTTCCGCTGGTCCAAAATTCCATTCGCTCTCCACCCTCGATCTATCAACCTGGTGGTCCCCGCCAGCCACTTACCATTGCAAAACCACGTGGGATTTATCATACTGCTTTCAAGAGGAAGGTGGTTTTTCCCTGATCGGCAGTGATTCCATTCACTGCCCGACGCGTGGCCTTGAGAACTGTTCACAAAACCGCCATTCATTGTGCATTAAATATCGAATGTGGACCCGGCGCGATATTGACATCCACTGTCCGATCTGAGGCTGCTCATCGGACAATGATCACTCTCCAAAGATGCCCGTGCGATAACTCAAGGTACGATGCACTGTTTAAAGGATCTCCTCCATCGATCTGATTTGCAGATCGACAACCCACACTCCATCACCCAGTCCCCTCGTCCACAACAATGCCGGTGGTCCCAGCGCCACATCAGCGTCCACTCGGCAAAATTTAATTGGGGCGGCTCTTTGTTGGTTCCTCGTCCAGTTAGCAAATCTGGACTCGGGAATTTTATTTGGCTTGGTTTTATAAAAGTTTTGATGTCTAGGCGCATTTTCTAAGGCTCTTGACGCCTGTCCCCCACCGTTGATCGCGTGGGCCGATCTCATCTGACGGCCCACGATCATCCCGAACCCCACACACCATTTTTAACTATTTTTCTCTAAAAAACAAAGGTTTTAAACCTTTGTCTCCTCTTTTTTATTTTTTCTGCCGAATAATGTGACCCCTTCACATTATTTATTCACCTATGCTCCTCACCATCGATCTCTGCACAATCGACAGCTTCGATTTAAATCCTTTTTCCGCCTTCCCTTTGACTTTTTCTGATCAATCTCAACCATTGGATGATGCCATCCAACGGCCATGCTCCCTCCACGTGCCTTTTAAAGTAGTAAACCTATACATGCAGGATTTTCTAATATTATTTGTATTGTGCAGGGTTCAAGCGGTTTTTTCTACTATATCTGAAGAAGTACAAAGGCAGAGGGTGACGATCCTCCTGCCTTCGATTCATCAAAGAAAATCACTTGAAGGCTTTAAAATCCACGTTTCATCAATGATTCATGAAGCCATTGATGCCATATCACCCCTGCACAGCCTTGTACACCAGCAAAACATGATGAACCAAGCACAGTAACAGAGTATCAGTGTAGAAGACAAAATATACCAGAACAGAAGATTGAAGACAAATTTTGTGGGGATTACATCTAAGATGGTTTATCAGAAGCCTAATCCCCAATTAAAACATAGTTTGAAGAAAATATTAAGTGTTTTATCAACAGGAAAGCCTCCATCACCACATTTGAGGCAAATCAATTACCCCCAGCTACCATAAAGCCACCTGTGCCTCAAAGCATTCAAACATAAGGCCGAAGTTAGTGATCAGGATCAAATATTTGTCTCAAAGCACAGCCAGAGAGTAAGTTCTGCCAAGGAACTTAATGTAAAAAATATCAACAAAGTTACTTTGACATCACATAGAGCCTCAAACGTCAACAAAATCTCCTACCGAGCTTAATCTTAATGTAAATTATTTAATACAGAGGACACCTATTGTAAGCTTCTTCATCAAGCCCCCTAAAGGCTAGAAGCCATTTAAATTTGTATTAATTAGTTTTTGAGATCTTTTATCAGATCTCACCTCCTCATTCTTCTATAAATACTACTGCAGAAGATGAGAGAGGGGTTGGTTGCTGTAGTTGCTGAACTTTGAAATGTAATTGAGCTTGAGACTTCCACCTGTAAATAGTGTTCACTAGCTCTTGGAGCTCTGCTTGTGTTAAATAAGTTAGGCTGAGATGAGTAGATGATTGCTAAGCTAAAGCATTGGACTTAAAGCTGTAATTGGTTTGGAGCATCAATACAAGCTGATTTATGGGATCCTAGTCTATGTCGATGGTGATGTCACTTCTTATTGTGAATTGTTGTTTTATTTTTGTTTTCACTGTGTTCATCTTCTCTTATAAAGAACAGCATGCATAGAGTTAGGACCTACTGTATATCAGTACCCTTCTCTGACTGAAAAAATTTATCTGAATGTTTTATTCTGATATGTGTTATTTAGGAATGATTTAATTCAGTTTAAGAATAGGAATGTTGGCGTTCCCTCGTCTTATTGCCTTAGCTGAATATTATTCTTGAATGTTATGTTCAGTATTAGTTAAGTAGAGATGAACTAAGGAATATATGGTGTGCCCTTGTTAGTATGAATTCTTCGTCGAAGTGTATGAAAAAGAACCACTTTAGCTACGCATAACTAATAGCCCTAACAACAATAATGGCTGCAAAACATCTTCAGATCTGCAATTAGTGGTTAAAGTGCTGCAACAAACAGATCTATAAATGGAAAGACATTAAGCAGTAAAGTAAAGAGTTTGCTACATGCATCCAACAGACAAGACAAGAACACGATTTTTTGAATGAATTTTTATATTACAGGGCACTTGGGAGGAAACAAGAAGGTGTATCCAGATCTCCTCAATGGGATGGGTTCTTTGTAGTCCTCAGCACTTCAGATCTAAGCTTTCTCTCTCTTGTAGATGTAGAAAAACCCAATGTATAAGGTAGAGCTCAATGGGAGCAAAATGGCAGAAATGAGACCAAGTGTATAGATCCAGAGTGATCTAATATGCAACAAAAGGTGAAGAATGAAGGGGAAAGCCCTCCTATTTATAACAAAATATTGGGCCATTCTAGATCTTGGTGCATGATTAAAATAATGTTAACCAAATCTAGATCCACCTCTATGGAATATTTTATTATTATTTGCTGGAGGGAAAGGGACTTTGACTTGGGTCAAAATCCCTTGATTAGTGAAGAATAAATAAATAAATGATTTATTTATCCTTTTAAGGAAGTGGTTGAGATATAATCAAATAAATAATGATTTATTTAATTAATAGTGGTTGATTTGGTCATATTTAACAAGGAATATTATTTAAATAATTATTCATAGAAAATAATAAGATAACTATGGGTGTATCTCATTAATTTCTTTGTTTTTGGGTTAAACATGACTGGGAATAATAATTAAATTATGGTTTAATTAATTATTCCTTTTGGGGTTTCCTAATTAACATAGTGAAAGCAGTTTTATTTGGGGTAAAACTGGTCTTACATGGTGTACTTGGGTCCATCTAATGATGAAAGGTTAGATGACCAAAAAATGGTGTAACAGATTGCCCCCCAGCGTGCGAGTGTCAGGAGCAAATCGTATGACCGAAGTACGTTGTAAGAATACAATCACCAGACAACAAAAGGGGATGTCAGAGAGAGAAGTGTGAGGTAGATAGTGTGCTGAAGGACTAGACCCTAAGGAGACGAGACTCGCAGGTGCAACAAGTCTCTTTTTATGAGAGGGTACCTGTGCTGAAGGCGACGGGGGAGGCATACCTATGCCCGCCGTGACAAAGTACAAAAGAATAGTGTGTCCAGTAAACAAGGGACCGAACCATAGAGTACAGCTGGCATAAACAAAGGCCAGATAAAAATACAATGAAGAATCTCACATACATGCTGTGCCTGGGATAACAGCCAGGACTAGTACAATAATATCTGAGTACATGAGATAAATACAACCCAAATGCCCCCTGTAAATGGGGAAGGGCTCACAAAATATGACTGATACATGCAAATCATGGAGGCGCTGCAGGTGGCTAAGGCCAACATCATCAAAATCTGGAGCGGCATCAAAGGCTGCAATGAAGAGGGCATCCGGGCATGTGGGGGGCTACCTGCAGGGCCACCCCCTCATGAGGGCTGAGACATCTCACACACGCCCGGAAATCATCAAGAGCTGCTGCTGGGTCACTGGACTGTCCAGTATACTCATCTCGATCATGCTGAAAGGAGCTGGAGAAGTAATCAAGTCAAAGGGAAGTGAGAGATCCCCCTGCCTGATCCGAGGCGCCGAACAAGAGTGGAAGCTGGAACCAAGGTACACCGCTCTCTAGACCTTGCTTCTGGAATAAATGTGCTGATGTCGACAGAAGGAGGTCTGCCGTAGGTGAGGCAATGAGAGATCCTCAACTAAGGCACGAGAGAAGAACAATAGAGCGACGGACAGACTGACACTAATGATGATGGTGGAAATGGGAAGGATGGAGTGGTGAATGGACAACTTCCCTTGTTAGAGCATAAAGGGCATGAATGACATGGCAGCGACTGGCACAATATCGAAAGGATAGGGGACAGTGGGGCTGAAGGTCATGATATGCGACACAAGAGAGGAACCAAGCCAAAAGAATGGAGGGCTATAGTAGGGTGTAAAAGGTCGCGGGATAGACTCCATGAATGCAATGATGACTCAACTCGGATGCTCTAAACAAGGGCGACATGATAGTGCTGCCACACAGTAAAGGCCCCAATGGGGGACCAAGGAAGCATGAGTACAAGGTGGGCACTCATGACGAAAATCAACACGAACATGGACAAGTAAGGGGGCGATATGGTGCCCCAAGTACAAGTGTCGTAAGTGAGGAAATTCGATTTTTAAGGAGCGGTGAAGTGACCCTTCGTGGAAAAAATGTGTCCGGGTGAAGTATCAAATCACCAAAAACTAACTAAAACCCATTTGAGAGCTCGGTGAGATCTGTCTAGCGGTGCTGACGGTTCGTCGAACGGGGCTACGGTGTGGTTGCAGCAGTCGAAAGGAGAAACATGGGTTCTCTTGAATGAGGCAGTTTTCCCTCCAAAATCATTCATTTGCTATTGTTGCTGTGGTGAATGTGGAGAGAAGGCCCTAAATCTTTCGGCGAACGTAGCGGAAAAACCAACCGTTGGAAGCGAGATCTGTCAGTTGGAGGTACGAGGCCTAACCTTGCTCTTGCATGTTGTTGGATGACATTTGCATTTTAGGGCCCAAAACCCCCAGAAACAGCCCCTCCTTCATCTCTATGGCCGGGTCGCACTTTTTGGGGCAAAAATTACGACCCAGGACGCAGGTTTGGGGGAAAAAAGTGCGACCTGGTCCAGAAAATGGCAGAAAACTGCGACCTGGGAGACGAGGAGGGCTTGGTGCTGTTTGATGGCTGGGAGTTGGGTTGTGGTGTGTGGTTATGGTTTTCCCGATCTGCACCCTGACAAAAAGAATGTGGTTGTGCAGGTATGGCAGAGTTGTGGGTCAACTGGAGAGAGAGGGATCTGGGAACACTTCGGACAGAGATCCAGGCGGATCAGGGCGTTCGTCGTGTATTGGCCAGATATAGGGGCATATGGTGCCTTCTCGGATGTGTGTAGGGGCAAGTGGTGCCCCCCAGAATGTATGGGGGGGCATATGGTGCCCCCAGTTTTTGGATTTTGTTTGTAACATGCTATGGGCGTGTCGGATGTATATGTATGGGGGGGCGTATGGTGCCCCCAGTTTTTTGAACATGCTATGGGCATGTCGTAAGTATATGTATGGGGGGGCGTATGGTGCCCCCAGTGATGTATGTAGGGGCAGGTGGTGCCCCCATTTTTTGAGTTTGTGTGACATGCTATGGGCATGCCAAAATGTATTTATAAAAAGGGGAATCTAACCACATTTTAATGATGTAGTGTGCCATTTGTTCTGGTTATGGTTATGCAGTTTGAGAAAGGAAATGGAGTGTTATCAATCTCTTTTGGTACTGCATATAGGGATCAAATGGACTTTAAGTTTCCGAATTGGCATACCTGGTGTCACTATCCCAAAAGGAGGATTTGGAGATAATGAACTGATGCTCTCGTAGAAAAGCTATAGGTTGGTCAATAATAATGTCTAAGAGACTGGGTTGCTGATGTAAGATGAGGGAACGATAAGGGGTATCGTCCCGAGAGTGATCTGAAGTGATATGGGACTCTAGAGGTTCTTCTAAATGTGGAAGAATACGGGGTCTAGAGTCAACATGACCAAATACACTAGGAGAGTGGTGGAGAATGGCTTCTCTTGGTCTCTCAAATGTGGGTGCCCCCTTACCCAAACATTGGGTTTCGATGTAATGACCACAAGGTGGATGTGGTGTGAACGCATGGGTTCGATGTAAGGGGGAATAGATGAAGTCAGGGGTAGGAATTTCTTCCATAATGTCGTCATCGTGATAGAAGATGGGGTGACTAGTGGAAGAAGAACTACCTGACGTGGTGAAGTGGCCTGAATCATCATCATGGGAAGAGAGGTTCACATGCGCATCGTCACAATGGGTGACCGAAGAGTAAGTAGATAACGGATCTACCGATGTTGAGCCCAAGATGACCGCTGAAGGAAGGTCGAGCGAAACAACAGGGGAGGATTCAGATGGAACGTTCCCCAATGGTCTCATGGATGATGACAGGTACAAAATGGTGACTGAGGGCTCCGTTGGCTTAACAGCAGGAGGCGGAATGTGAATGTCCTCTGGTCCGATCGAAGCGGCCTTGAACTGGCGGTACAAGTCCAAGGAGGAACGGTACTCGTCAAGGCGGGGACAGAGGTGGGTGTACTGGCCGTGAAAATCGCACAAGGCACAAGGGTGGTTTGTGCGCAAGTGTTTGAGTTTTGGGAGGGAGTCGGGGATAGTGACATGTACTTCTGGGAGATCAGAGTCGGGGAATGTCTCGTTGAC
The DNA here is from genome assembly GCA_034641835.2 of Pinus albicaulis. NCBI lineage: Eukaryota > Viridiplantae > Streptophyta > Pinopsida > Pinales > Pinaceae > Pinus > Pinus albicaulis. The sequence goes on along the minus strand of CM076578.1, from coordinate 1,892,837,301 downwards.
CAGAAGCTTGAGGTGGGGAAATTCAGGACACATGTGAGTGGCATGATCGACGACATCACACAAAGTGCATCGAATGGCGGGCTTTGGTGGTCGTGGGGGGGTAACGGATGTTGGGGGGGCCGGATCGTGATGGGTTGCCCCCCTTCGGGCTTTGCCTGTCTTCCCGAGAGCCGTCACAATAGGAGAAGGGTCCTGTGGAGGTGCTGGGGGCACAGTGGCTATGGAGGAAGCGAGGGGGACCGGTTGAACCGGTGTCAAAGCCATGTAAGGTTTGGGGTGACCAGGGGGGGTGGCGGCTCGGGGGTCAAGGTACCAAACCGGAATACCCAAGGTCAAGTTAGGGAGAGAAAGGGTGGCCATGACGGGGACGGAATATACTCCGGGAGGGGGAGCCAAGAAGGGGATCTGTCCAGCAGGGTAATGACCAGGAGGAACGGCTCCAAGATGGTTAAGGCCAGGGGGGACCGAGCCTGGAGGATAAATAGGTTCGGGGGTGCCAGCTGTAGGGGGAGGGCCAGAAAGAGGAGGTCCGGCTGGCTGAGATGGATGGCTAGGAGCGGGTTGCGGAGGGCGGGGAGGAGGGTGCGGGCTAGCCGAGGCAGGCCGTTTATGGGCAGCCTGAGACGATTGCATCATGCAAATATTCGACAAGCTGGGATCAGTAACAGGAGGGGGGGGAAGGTGAGGAAAAGTACCAAGCAGGGTGGAATCTTTATAAACGCCGGGGGAGACACTGGTCAAGGAATCGACGGTTTGCTTGTTGGCTACAGAAGAGATGGTCGTCTCGGAGGCGGACGGAGACGGCGGCTCATGATACGATAGCCGGTCAATGGTGACTATCTTCCCATTATGTGGAAAAGACATCTTGCGGAAGACCGCGGATGGGACATCAGACATGGCATAGGTGTAGCTTCGCCCCAATAGAATGTTGTAGTCTAGAGGGGCGTCAATGACTTCGACATCAACACAAACCGTCTTACCGGCGAGGGTGATGGGACAGTTACGAAACAGGCCAATAGGCTGGGAGGCATGACCGTCCCACGCTCGAAGGGTGATCGTGGAAGGGGCCAGCTCAGGGGATCCGAGTTGCTTCCAAACCGAAGCGGACATCACACAGGTGGATGCCCCCTCATCAATTATACACCGGGATACAGTGGCGTTCCGGATTTTGACCGGGATTTGGAAAGCAACGGAAGGAGGAAGAGGAGGGTGGTCCGATTGAGTGGCGTCGAAAACAATCATTTGGTCATCAGCAGGATCAACAGCGCCCACGGCAGATAGTAGAGCCTTCCGTTGGGAAGGGCACGACTGGAGGAGTTCCAGTGTGGAAATGGCAACAGGGGATTGTGCCAAATCATCTACTATACTGTACGATTGGGCGGCTCGACCGGAAGCAGCATTTCGGCGTAATGGACCCTTTGGAATCTTTGGGTGAACGTCAACTTTGGGTTGAGGGATGTGTAAGGGGCCACTGGGTGTCGAAAGAGGCTCTGTAGAACCTGAAGATGGAGGCTCGGGAGCAGACTGAGCAGGAGGCTTGGGGTACTGGCGAGACCGAGTTTGAAGGTGAAGGTCGACGGAAGGGGACGAATCGGAGCGCATCATAAGGATCTGGTAGTCAGAGGAACCATAAATGGACGAGGGTGTGGCTGCATGGCTGTCGGGGGGTTGGGTAGCCATGAATCCCTGTTGAGGGAAAGGATCAGTGAACACAGCTGGCGGGGTAGTGGCCACATTAGGAGGAGCATGAGGGGAGGCGTGTTGTCCGCGCAATGTGGCTTGAGACTCCCACATCTGTCGCATCTGGGGTAAGAGAGGACAATCGTGAGTGTAGTGACCGTAAACACCGCAACACGAACAGGGCTTGTTTGTGCGAAGCGGCCTGTCCGGCCTGGGCGGGATGCCCTGAGGCTAGTTGCTAGTGTTAGGGTCCATACCAAAATTGGGTCCTTGGTTACCGGGGGCAGATGGGTTCTGGTTGCCTCGCCGCCTTCTTTGAGAAGAAGGGGGGTTAATCGCACCCTGCTGTGCAAATACTTGCCCTGGAGGGGGTTGTATGTGCTGTTGCAGGTTGTGAGGAGGCAAGGGAGGCGGAAGCGCATATGCTGGAGGAGCTGGCGCACCAGGCTGTGGATAAAAGTAAGGGTTGGGTTGGGCGACATTGAGGTAAGTAGGAGGTTGGGCAAAAGGAGGAGGCATGCCGTATCCTGGATACATGTTGCCGGGAGGGGGAAGATTGCTTGAGGTGCTGGCCCCTCCCTGAGGGAGACCATGGCTCATAGGAGGGTGAGCATATGGGTGGGAAAGAGATCCAACAATACCGTCGGCGGAATGAGATGCCCCCGGGGCGTTAGCGCCACCGGGCCTGGGGATGTCAGGCAGAACGGTATAAACATAACCCGATTGAGCGTAGATCAGGTCATATTTTAAAGCTATTTGGAGGGCGACTTCTTCAGATTGAGGAAAGTGAGAGGCGACATCTTTGCCGATGGGAGACGGGAGGGTGCGAAGGAACCATTCCATGTAAACCCGATCTTCAAAGGGAGGGGCTCGACATAAGCTCCGTCTTCGTCGCCATTCCTGAACATGGGCAGAAAGGCGTGTGGAAGAGGATTGCTTAAATGAAGTCAAGAGCTCCGTACCAGTGTCGTATCGGAGAGGGAGCTGAAAGTACGACAAGAAGGCTTGGGCAAGAGTCTCGAACGTGGTATGGGAGGAAGTGGCCTGTTCGACATACCATTTAGAAGCTTCGCCGGTAAGCGTGCGTTGGAACAAACGAAGACGGATGGAGTCATCGTTAATGGAGTTGGAGGAACACCACATGTGGAAAGACCGGACGTGATTGGTTGGGTCTTCGCCATTAAGGCCCTCAAACTTAGGGATATCAGATTGTAGCTTGGTGGGCATAGCGGGCCAGTTAGTATTATGGTGAATGGGGTCATTAATCAACTGATGGAAATCGGGGAGGCTGAGGCCTGCAATGTACGGCAGCACAGGGGTGGCCGGAGTAGTGGTTGTGACGGCTCCGCTAGAAGTAGGGCCGGCATTGGGGCCGGGAGAACCGCTAGCGTTAGGCCCTGATCCAGACATGGTGAAGGTAACAGGGGGAGAACCAGAAGGAGAAGGGGGACCCGATGAATCAGGAGAGGAGTCGGAGTGCGGACTCGAAGGTGGACTGGCTCGACGACGGCGGTGCGGAGCAGGTCGATCAACCGAAAACTGAGGGTGAAGGCCAAGAAGTCTCCGGGAAAGGCGCCTTGGGGGCGCAATGATGACAGGAAGAAGGAAACCGACAAGGGCAGAAGGGGACAGAATCAAGAAAGGTCAAGGGCAGATAAGGTGCAGTGACAATTGATTTTAGAGTCTTTGCCAGGCGGTGTAAACCAGGCGCTTCTTCACTTAGGGTCAGTGTGTGGTGTGCGTTGATTTTAATTTTTAAACCCTTTCCGTTGTTTGAGAGCAAGAAAAAAGTGTGCTACGTAGCTGAAAATAAACCTACAGAGACCAGAAATAAAATGCTGAAATAACAGAAAAATAACGGCTACGTATGCATCTATCTAACCCAAGAAGGTGGGTCTCTCACAACTATGCTGAAAAGAAAGGGGAAAACTATGGAAACACACACAAAGGACGCTCGACAGATCTGGGGTCAAAGGGGAAAGAGATCTGGAGGATAAAGCTGCAGACAAGGGGTGCAGGTCACAGCCAAGAGACAGAGGTCAAGGTGGCTGGAAAAAGGGAAATCAGCAAAAACCGGGGGGGCAAGGCGGAGGCCTTCAAAGGAGGTCCAAACAAAACGACAGGAGGTGATTTGAAAGGAAAAGAGGCTGATTTCAATGGATCTGAAAGGGAGGTACCAGATCTGGAAAAGAGGGGGCTGAAGCTCTGAAACCGACGGCTGAAACAGCTGAAACTCTTCCACAAAAAGTGGAGGGTACTAAAGCCCTAAGGGGCTGGGTTCCCACTTAGAGGAGTAAAAACAGATCAGATCTTGGTCAAGGCGGGCTGAGACAGAGGCTGGAAAACCCTGGCAGAGGCTGCAGCAGAACCCAGAAAAATTACAGAAAAAATGCTGGAAAAAAGGCAGGTCGCAGGTTCTGACCTGATCTGAGTTGAGGTCGCAGGAAACAGGCCAAAAGGTGCGTCCAGGTCGCAGGTTTGGGGCCAAAAGGTGCGACCCCCCCGTTCCGGTTGTTTCGGCGGCAGATTTTCTGAAAAGTTGCCGTCTCAGTTGCGGCTGGTGTCGCTTACCTGCGCAATAGGGCCAGAAACACACGGAAGTTAGAAATTTTAAGTTTTTAGGGTTTTATGTGAGAAAAATGACATGAAAAGAGAAAAACTAAGTAGCTGAAAAGAAGCCCTAGGGCCTGAAGTAGCTGGATATGCAGGAATATGAAAAACGACAGCGGTCGTAATTTAAAACCCGTGTGGAGTCGCCATTTGTTAGTATGAATTCTTCGTCGAAGTGTACGAAAAGAACCACTTTAGCTACGCATAACTAATAGCCCTAACAACAATAATGGCTACAAAACATCTTCAGATCTGCAATTAGTAGTTAAAGTGCTGCAACAAACAGATCTATAAATGGAAAGACATTAAGCAGTAAAGTAAAGAGTTTACTCCATGCATCCAACAGAAAAGACAAGAACACGATTTTTGAATGAATTTTTATATTACAGGGCACCTGGGAGGAAACAAGAAGGTGTATCCAGATCTCCTCAATGGGATGGGTTCTTTGTAGTCCTCAGCACTTCAGATCTAAGCTTTCTCTCTCTCGTAGATGTAGAAAACCCAATGTAGAAGGTAGAGCTCAATGGGAGCAACAATGGCAGAAAATGAGACCGAGTGTATAGATCCAGAGTGATCTAGTATGCAACAAAAGGTGAAGAATGAAGGGGGAAAACCCTCCTATTTATAACAAAATATTGGGTCATTCTAGATCTTGGTGCATAGTTAAATATTCATAGTCTGATCCACTATGGAATATTTTATTATTTGTTGGAGGGGAAAGGGTGTTTGACTTGGGGTCAAATCCCTTGATTAGTGAAAAATAAATAAATAAATGATTTATTTATCTTTTTAAGGAAGTGGTTGGGATATAATCAAATAAATAATGATTTGATTATTAGTGGTCATATTTAACAAGGAATGCTTATTTAAATAATTATTTCTAGAAAATAATAAGACAAACATGGGTTTTATCTCATTAATTTCTTTGTTTTTGGGTTAGCTGTAGTGAATAATAATTAAGTCACGGTTTTTAATTAATTATTTTCCTTTTTGGGGCCTAAATTAACATAGTGACAGTTTTACTTGGAGGTAAAAGCGAGGTCTTATATGGTGTACTTGGGGTCATCATGATGAAGTTAGATGACCAAAAAAATGAGTATAACGGTTGCCCCCGGCGTACGGTGTCGGGGGCAAATGCGTGGCCTGACCGAAGTACGTTGTGGGGCAATCACTAGACAGCAAAGGGTATGTCGAGGAGAAATATGAGGTAGATAGTGTCTTTGAGACTAGACCACAGGGGGACGAGACTCGCGAGTGCAGCGGTCTGTAAACTTGTGAGAAGATGCCTGTCTTTGAGCGGCGAGGAAGGCATACTATGCACGTGACAATGCGAATAGTGTGTCCGGTGAACAAGGGACAGGCCATGGAGATGGGTGGCGCAGTGAGCCAGGACAAAAATGAATGAATAGTCTCACATGCATGCGTGCACAGGATAACGGCCAGGGACTGGTACGATATCATGCAGGTACATGGAATGCGTACAGCCCCAGTGCCCACAGCAAATGAGGGCTCCCATAATCTCGGTGAAGTGACCCTGTAGAATGTGATCTTTCAGTGGCCAAGGTAACCTCGTCAAAATACGGAGAGTGACATCGAAGGCGCAGTGAGGGTGTCCAGGCATGTGGGGGGCTACTGCGGGGGCCTGCTCTGGTGAGACATCTCACACAGGGAGGTCATCGGCAATGCTGTTTCGGGTCAACATGGTGTTGTCCGATGTCGATCAAGTCATCTTTGAAAGGGGCAGAAGCGATCAAGTCAGAGGAGAGTGAAATCCCCACCTGCTGATCAGGGGCAAGACAAGAAAGTAGACTGGGAGCAAGGTGCCGCCCTCTAGACCTTTATGCTGGAGATAGTGTGTTGAAGGTCGTGAGAAGGAGGCCGCCTTAGGTGAAGGCAATGAGAGATCCTCTAACTAAGGCACCGAAGAGAATAGCAATAGACGACGGACGATGACACTAATGATGATGGCGGAAATGGGAAAGAGGTGGAGTGGCGATGGACGGCTTGTATTCTGAAGCATATAAAGAGCATGAATGACATGGTAAGCACAATATCGAAGGGACGGTGGAGTGGAGGAAGGGTCGGGTGCGACACAAGGGAGAACCAAGCAAAAAAGAATAGGCTATGGTGGTGTAAAGGATGCGAGGATGGCTCCATGGACGTATTGACTCAACTGGGATGCAAGCAAGGGCGACTGAATAGTGCGCTTGCCACACAATGAAGGCCCCAATGTCATGGAAAGCATGTGAGTACAAGGTGGGTGCTCATGGTAATCTCGCCACCAGTGTGGACAGAGGGCGTGTGGTGCCCAGTGTTGATGTGGTAAGTGAGGAAATTAATTTTAAGGAGCGGTGATGATCCTTCGTGGAAAAATATTAATAAGGTGAAGTATCTCCAGTCCCCAAAAACTAAGGAAAACCCATTTTAGAGCTTGGTAGAGATCTATCCGGATGTGACAGGTTAATGACAGAGCCTACAGTGTATTCATGATCGAAAGAAAAACGAGGTTCTCTTTTAATGAGGGCGTTTTTCCTCAAAATCATTCATTGCTATTGTTGCGCGAGTGAGCCTGGAGGAAAGCCCTAAATCTTTACGGCGAACGTAGCGGACAAGCAAGCCCGTTGGATTAGAAATCGTCGATTGAGCGAGAGGCTAACCTTGCTCTTGCATTTTTTGATGGTTACATTGAGTTGAGGAACCCAAAACCCCCGAACGACCCTCCTTCATCTCTGTGGTAAAAATTACACTTTTTTGAGACAAAAATCGACGGAACGCGGTGTTGGGGCAATGGTGGGCACAGTCCGGAAGAAAATGGCGACTGTGACACCAGGGAGGGGAATGAGGGGGGTTTCGTGTTGTTTGGTGAACACGGGAGGTGGGTTGTGGTGTGGTTATGGTGTTCGAATGCTGACAAAAAATGGTTGTTGCGGTGCATAGCGGTGCGGGTCAGCTGAAGAGGATGGGAGACCGCCGGACGAGAGATCCCGGTGGATCGGGGGCGTTCGTCGTGTGGTGGCAGAGATATGGGGGCATGTGGTGCCCCTAGGATAATGTGGGGCAAGTGGTTTCCAAGTAGAATGTGTGGGGGAGCATGGTTTGATTTTAGTTTTGTTTGTAACATGCTATGAGCATGTCGGATGTATATGTGTGTGCGTATGGTGCCCCAGGTGATGTATGTAGGGGTAGGTGAGTAGAAGTGATATGGGACTACTGGGGTCTTCTAAATGTGAAGAATAAGAGGTCCCCAAGTCATGGAGAAGCCCGAGATACACTAGAGTGGTGGAGAATGGCTTCTCTTGGTCCTGTCGAGTAAGTGCCTGCAAACATTGGGTTTTAGATGTAATGACCACGAGTGGACAGGTGTGAGCATGGGTTCGTGTAAGAATAGATGAAGTCGGTGAGAATTTGCCATAATGTTGTCATCGTGATAGAAGATGGGGGCCGTGGTGGAAGAAGAACTACACCGCGTGGTGGTGGCACCGAATCATCATCATGAGAAAGAGAGGGTTCACATACGTCGTCACAAATGGGTGGCCAGAAGAAGTGATCGATCTTGGGATCTCTGAGTATTGAACGAATGTGGCCGAAGGAAGGTCGAGCGAAACAGCGAGGGGGAGGATTCGGATAGATGTTCCCCAGTGGTCATGGATGATGACGGTGCAAAATGGTGACGGGGCTCGGGTGGCTTGCAGCGGGCGGGACGGACTCACTTGGGTGATCGGGCGGCCGCGGGCGGCGGTGCAAGTCCAAGGAGGGCCGGTGCTCGTCGAGCGGGGACGGTGGGTGTAATGGTAGTGAAAATCGCACAAGGCATGAGGGTGGTTTTGTGCGCAGTGTTCGAGTTTTGGAGGGAGTCGGGGGATGATGACATGCCTTTGAGAGATGGGAGTGGAGAATGTCTCGTTGTTGAGAAGCTTGGTCAGAGCAGTCAGGACACATGTGAGTGGCATGACGACGACATCTTTTAAAGCGCGTTGAATGGCGAGAACTTTGGTGGTCGTGGGGGGAATGACAGATATCGAAGGCGGGATGGTGAGTTGCGGGCTTGCGCTGTCTTCCGAGAAGCCCCGTCCACCAAATGGGAGAAAAAGGGTCCTGGCAGGGGTGGGGGCACGGTGGCTGTGGAGGAAGCGAGGGGGACCGGTTGAACGGTCTGTCGAGCCATATGAGTTTGGGGGTATTCGAGGGGGGTGGCGGGCGGGGGTCGGTACCAAACGGAATACCCGAGGGTCAAGTTGGGGGAGGGGGGTGGCCGCGGGCGGGGTGTACTCGGAGGAACGAGAGGGGGGATCGTCCCGACGGTGGTGACCGAGTACGGCTCCGAATGGTTAAGGAGCAGGAGGGTGAGCACGGAAGGATGAAAGGTTCGGGGGATACCCGGTGCAGCAGGGAGAAGCGGGAAGGAGGAGAATTAGGGTGGCGGAGATAGACCAGCTGGGAGCGGGTTGCGGAGGGCGGGGGGAGGGTGCGCCGGACTGGGCAAGGGCGGCGGTGGTTGTCGACGACACAGAGACGGTCCCGCCGTGGCCCGACGAGGGCGGGATCGATGTATGGAGGGGGGAAGGTGAGGAAAAGTACCAAGCGAGAATTGGAGATCTTTATAAACGCGGAGAGACGCGGTCGAGGAATCGACGGTTTGCAGCATGGCTACGAAGGATGGTGGGTGCGGTGAGACGGCGGCTCATGATACGATAGCTGGTCAGCAGGCACGACTATCTTACGTATGTGGAAAAGAAGACATCTTGCGGAAGACCGCGGATGGGACGACGGACATGGCATGGGTGTGGCTTCGCCCCAATAAATGTTGTAGTCTAGAGGGCGTCGATGGCTCGGCAGCAGCACTGGCAGTCTTACGGCGAGGGTGATGGGCCGATTCTGAGCGCAGGCCAATAAGTGCAGGAGGCATGACCATCCCGCTCGAAGGGTGATGCGTGGAAGGGCAACCTCGATGCGGTTGTGGCAAGAGCGACGGACATCACACGGTGGATGCCCTCATCAAGTTCTGTGGCAAGGATACGGTGGCGTTGGTTTTGGTGGGATTTAAAAAACGGCGGAAGGAGGAAGAGAGAGGGTGGTCGGAATTGAGTGGCGTCGAAAACAATCATTTGGTGTGTGTTCAGGATCAGGCGCTGCAGCGGATAGTGGCGACTCCTTGGCCCAGGAAGGGCACGGCTGGAGGAGTTCCGGTGTGGAGGCTCAGAACGGAGGTTGTGCCAAAATCATCTACCTATGCGCACGATTGGGCGGCTGGTGGGAAAAGCATTTCGGCGTAATGGACCTTTGGAATCTTTGGGGTGGGAGCCTGACTTTGGGTTGAGGGATGTGTGAGGGCAACGGGTGTCGAAAGAGGCTCTTGTGGGGCTGCCGAAGATGAGCTCGGACTTGGGTAGGGCCGGGGAGCTTGAGTGTTTGGCGGAAATGGGGACCGAAGAGTGGAGGTCGACGAAGGAGGTGAATCGAAGCGCATCATGAGATCGTAGTCGGAGGAACCGAAGGCTGAGCGATTTCGGTGTGGGTTTGCATGGTACATCGGGGGGTTGAGTGACACGAATCACATTTGAGGAAAGGATCATTGAACACGGTGGGGTGGTGGCCACATTCGGGCGGGGAGAGCGTGGCCCCTTTGCGCGCAATGTGGCGTGGAACTCCACCGCTCTCGCCATGTACGGGGTAAGAGGGGGACAATCGTGAGTGTCGTGGTAGTAATCAACAACACGGAAGGAGCTTGTTTGTCTGCAAGCATTGTCCCGACACAGGCGGGATGCCCACGGGGGCCCGGTTATTTAGTGTTAGGGTCCATACCGAAATTGGGTCCTCGATTCTGCAAGGCAGGATGGGTTCTGATTTGCCTCAGCGCCTTCTTTTTTGAGAAGAGAGAATAAACGCATATAACGTGTGACCTTGCCTGAGAGGGAGTTCGAAGGCGGCTTGCGGTGGTGAGGGGCGAGAGGGCGGAAGAGCGCATATCTTGGAGGTGGCGCACCCGAGCACGGATAAATACGGGGGTTGGGTTGGGCGACGTTGAGGTAGCGAGAGGTTGAGGAAAAAAGGAGAGCATGCGTGTGCGAATGCTATTCTTGGGGAGGGCGATCTTCAGAGGAGTGCGGCCTGCAGGGACGCTCGCAGGAGGGTGAGCGAGAGGGGGTGGGGAAAAGAGATCCTTGATGCGGGCGGCGAATGAGATGGGTGGCCGCCAGGGCACGGATGCTCGGGGGAGAACGGTATAAACACTTAACGGTTGACGTAGATCGGGTCTGTATTTTAAAGCTATTTGGAGCGGGCTTCTTGCAGTTGAGGAAAGTGAGAGCGACATCTTTGCGGGTGGGAGATGGGAGGGTGCGAAGAACAGATGGCTGGCCCGATCTTCGAGGAGGGGGCTGCGACATAGCTCGGGTCTTCGGTGGCATTCACGAACGTGGGCGGAAGGCGTGTGGAAAGTTGGCAAATGAAGTCGAGCTCGTTGCGGTGTGGTATCGGAGGGAGAGTCGGAAGTACGACAGAAAACACGGGCGGGGGTCTCTCGGAAGAACGTGGTGTGGGGAGGAAGTGGCACATTGGGCTTGTACCATTTCGGCTTCGTAGGGGTAAGTGTGCGTTGGAACAAGCAATCGGATGGAGTCATCTGATATTGGAGTTGAAGGAACACCACCGCGTGACAGAAAAATAGGGCCGGCGGTCGGTTGGGTCTTCGCCATTAAAGGCCTCAAAACTTAAAGGATATGGAAGGGTAACTTGGTGGGCCTCTGTGAACGGTGGTATTATGGTGATAGGGTCATTAAATACGGCCCGGTGGAAATCGAGAGGGCTGGCGGAGCACTGCTGCAATGTACGGCGACACGGAGGGTGGCGGACTGATGGTTGTGACGGTTCGGCCCAAAGTAGGGCGGCATTGGGCCCGGAAACCGTGGCATTTCGTGCACCTGGTCCCGAGACATGGTGAAGGTAAAAGAGAACGGAAGGAGAAGAGGACTTGAGTGAATCGGAGAGAGTGGAGTGCGGTTCCGGTGGTGGCTCGGCGGCCGGTGCGGAAAACGAGGTCGATCAACGGAGCGAGGATGAAGACGAGGGGTCTCCGGGAAAGGGCGCAGGGGGCGCGATGATGACGGAAGAAGGAAGGCAAACGAGGGCGAAGGACGGAATCGGGAAGGTCGAGGGCGGATAAGGTGCGGTGACAGGTGGTTTTAGAGTCTTTGCCGAGCGGTGTCGACCGAGCGGCTTCTTCACTTGGGGTCGATTAATGACAGTGTGGTTAATTTTAATTTTTAAACCATAGTTGTTGAGAGCAAAAAAGTTATTGCAACGTAGGCGAAAATAGGCCTGGGAGAACGAATAGAAAAATGTTTGAAATAACGGTAACGATTTTGTGTGCATCTATCAGGCACCCAAGAAAGTGGGTCTCTCGAAACTATGCGAAAAAGGGAAGAGGAAAAACTCGCAGGCATATCGAAGGAAGCTCAACGGATCTGGGGTCAAAGGAGGTGGAGAGATGCGGAGGATAAAGCTGTATGGACGAGGGTGCGGATCACATTGTTACCAGGGAACGGAGAACGGGAGTGAGCCGGAAAAAGAGGAAGTAGGGCCGCAAGGCGGGAGGCTGGAAGTTGAACAGGCAGGCGAGAGGTCGGTTTGAAGGAAGAGGCTGGGATTTGATGGATGCGGAAGTGAGGTCTGAGATGCGGAAAAAGAGGGTGAGAAGCTGCGGGCGAAAGCGGTGGCTTGATTTGAAACTCTTCTCACAAAAAAGTGGAGGGTGCCTAAAGCTGCCTAAGAGGGCACCGGGTTCCCCGCCAGGATGAGTAAAAACGGTCGAGATCTTCTTGGTCGGCGGTGCCGGGGTGAGAGGTGGAAAACACGGCGGAGAACACGGCGAGCCGGAAAAATTACGGAAAAAATGCGGAAAAAAGGCGGTGCAGCGGTTCTGTTTTAAAAGTTTTTGGTTGAGGTCGCGGTTACGGTAAGGGCTAATCCCGGTGTTACGAGATTTTAGTTGAGAATTGGTGATACACGTTAAATTTGTTTCGGTGACGGTTGCGGTGTAGTCTCGAGTGCGGCGGTGTCGCTTACGCTGATAAGGACGACACCCGGAAGTTAGAAATTTTGGGTTTGAGTGTTTATGTGAGAAAAATGACATGAAGAAAAATGACGATAAAAAAAGAAGCCTAGGGCATGAAGTGAGCGCGGATATGCGAGGAATATGAAAAAAACGACAGTCGGTCGTAATTTAAAGCTTGGGTAATGGTCGCCATTTGTTGGTATGAATTCTTTGTCGAAGCGTGCGAAGAACCACTTTGGCTACGCATAACTAATAGCCCTAACAACAATAATGGGCACAGACATCTTGATGTGATTAGTGGTTAAGTCTTTGCCAATAAACGGATCTCTGTAAATGGAAAGATGATAGCCGATGGTAAAGGACATCATGCATCCAACAGACAAGAACAAGAACAACAAGTTTTTGAATGAATTTTTTGCTGTTAAGACACACAGGGAGGGGCTGAAGTTGTCAATCTGCCTCAGGATGGTTAACACAGCAGTCCTCGACACTTAGGATCTGTTTTCTTTCTGTGAGTATGGCTTGATATGAAGGTAGAGCTCGATAGGGTGGCAAGTGGCAGAAAAATAGAATGAGAGTGTGGTCAGAGTGATCTAGTATACAGCAATTGAAGAATGAAGGAAAAAACCATCAACATAACAAATATTTGGGTCATTCTGGATCTTGGTGCATGATTAAAATAATGTTAACCAAAGTCTAGATCCACCTCTATGGAATATTTTATTATTTATTTGGAGGGAAAGGTGTTTGACTTGAAATTATAAAATCCCTTGATTAGTGAAAAATAAATAAATAAATGATTTATTTATCTTTTTAAGGAAGTGGTTGGGATAATCAAATAAATAATGATTTAGTTGATTAATGGTGGTTGATTTGGTCATATTTAACAAAGAATATGTTAAATAATTATTCCTAGAAAATAATAAGATAACTATGGGTTTATCTCATTATTTCTTTGTTTTTGGGTTAAACATGGTAAGGAATAATAATTAAGGTATGGTTTAATTAATTATTCCTTTGGGGTTCTATTAACATAGTGAAAAGCGATTTTACTTGGGGTAAAGCAGCGTTATGTTAATACTTGGGTCATATAATGATGAAAAGAGTTAGATGACCAAAAAAATGGTGTAACAATACGATCAATAAAAGGAGTAGGATAGTTTGTCTTTCAGACTGGCTTTGGTAAAATACGATAATTGATGCTACTCTAATAGTTCTTGTTTTTTCATAACGAAACGATATTGAAACCACTCGATTGGCGAATAAGTTAAATGAACGACTGCAAAAGTTTTTCAACTTGCTTTGATGGCGGTGGCTTTCTTGAGATGGGTGTAAAGATAGGCAGATGACATGGTTTGACATCGGGAGGATACTATTAATAGTGTGTTCAACCCGCTGCTAGTACTCTTTATGCCTAAGATTTCCTCGTAAGACAGCGAATACGTCACAAAATTCATGAAAAATGACAGATAGCAAGATGTGATTCGATGGAGAACAAGATACCTTTCATTGTGAACAACATAAAGCTTAGGGTTTAGGTAAAATCATGATAGAAATCTTTTCTTCAATATTTGATAATTTAGCCAAAGTTTAATTGCATTAATCGAAAGAAGAATTTAAAAGAAAGTTTGAATATATGGGTGATATAATTCACTAAGATTATTTTCTTCATAATACGGAAGATACGAATGATGATGATAATATTCCCATGGTTCTCCTTAACCATCATAGCTTTTAAAATATTTTCATCATCAAAATTTTTAAGGAAAATGGGATTAGGGACAGTTTTCGAAATCTAATGAGTGATACGACGAACACTGCGACGTTGATTTACGATTTTAAAGCATTAAATAGATTGATTGCTATTCGACTCAATAGGGTTGAAGCGATTAAAACATCATCCAACATTAACGAAAATATTGAGATGTAGGTACTCTTCCTTAAGCCGGATGGGAGGTGGAAGAATCATGTCGCGGTCTCTGTGGCACAAATTACTGTGACGTCATTGGTGGCTGATATTAAAGGTTATAGAGTGGAATCCTTTAAGAGTCTGTAATGTTGGGATTTCTGGTTAAGGTGATGAATATACGGATACTTCAGGTTACTGCAAGCGCAAGGAAGAATAATTGATTCATGTTGTGATAGTGCCTTTGTGAAGGAAACAAACTGCAAAATATGTGGAAACAATAGTAGTCATTGCATGTACACACATGGTCTTTCGAGTAAAATATTATAGTGGAAGGGGTGAGTAAACAACCTCATTTTCGTGCCTTGTTGAAGGCACTTACCTAATTCAACTTGGGGTTGTTAAATATTTTGAGAAGTTTATGTGTTCTTCCATCTGGCTTCTTCAACGTGTCTGGGGTGATGAATGTGATAATCACAGTGAAAACCATGACTGTGGGTTGGGGAACATAACATGCGCATTAATTCTCCTCATCAATAATAGTGCGATGAACGAGGTGATTAGAGAATATTTACTTGGATGGAGAATTCTAATTGTTTGTTCATATAGCCATATGATTAAAAACGACAATTAGAATCGATCGGATCAGGTGCAGTGGTGACAATAAATCACCTTGTGGGAGGGGCAATTTGTAATAACTCAAGAAAACGGACATGGTGAAGAGGTTGAATAAATCACAACTATGTTAATTTGTGTGGCTCTTATAGGGATTATGTATGGGTGTGAATTATATCGTTGGTTTAATAGTAAATGGGAATAACATGATGGTACGCGATTAAGTGAATGGATTAGTTATGGTGATAAGTTGATCGGTGGTGGGACTACAATAATCCTTTATTACGTTGACACCCAAATATCATGGGGACTGTGGTGGATAACATTGAACTTAGTATTCTAGGAAGTGGATAAAATGGCAGTGAAATTGTGTCGGTTTGGAAATGGGTACATCATGGAACAGTGTGAAAGTCTTGATTATTTTTGGACTTGAGAGTGGTGAAGACAATCCTAACAAAAGTGTTCCTCGTTACGAGTATGCATGAATAACGAGGTTGTTGAAGGATACTGTGAAGATGATGAGCTTAGTGAAAAAAGTCATATACTTTCAGTGGGCTACGCGGAAATATTTTTGGTGTCTTTTAGACATATTGGGCAGAATGTTTAGATTGACATTTTAAAAATAGATATGTCAAATATTATTAGCTCTTAATAATATTTGAATATTAAACATTGTAGCTATACGGGCCTTTAGATGAAGTGCATAGATGTAGCGTAGGGAGGCTGACGGAAGAAATTACGCTATTCACGAGGAGTTTAAGTGAACTGTTCTTCTGTGAAGGACTGGGATTAGAACTCATGTGACGGAGTTTGGTGGAAGTTATAGAAGTGATTGATGTGATTGTGTTCGGTTTAACTCGATTCTAGATTACAATTGAGCTAGTTGTATCTAGTCTAAGCTGATTCAGTTCACTAGTGAGTGGTCATGAATTAAATTGTAATTAATTCACTAAATGTCTTAACTCATTAATCAACTTAAAAATACATCGGGTTAACTACGATTGCGTGAATAGGTTCGGTGGAGACTAGTGAGAGGATGAGTGAAGAACAGGATTGACCATTAGGTTGTGTTTGTAATGAGTACATTGATTGCATCCAACACTTAGTGAGATTGCAATGAGGATTGTGAGGCACGAGGTTGAGATGATCGAGTTCATTGGGCCATTCTTCGGCGAGTTGCGCGGTGGGGAGGCATGCTGAGGTGGCGGATATTGGTGCATGGATGCAAGCAGATGGGACACGATTGGTGTGTAGCTATTGGATTGTACTAAGAGCTTGTGATAAACTTTATTATGAAGGTTATTACATGGTCTAGTGTATATTATGTCAGGGATAGTTTGGGTTTGAACTTGAGCTTTCCCATTAATCTCATTGTGTTAATGTTAACATGATTTTTTATGGTTTCAATGTGCTGCATTGGTATAATTTAATTTTCATATGATGATCGATAGTGGAATAGATTATGACATTTGTGCATGAAATAAATAGTATTAATCAGATATTCATATGGTGTACATTAGTTATATAATTTTTTCCATGGCTGGGTATTAGTCCCATTGGTCATTCTGAAATCATTGAAATAGTTCAGATTTTCTTGCGTGATTTCAGTTGCTACTTGATGTTCAGTGTAAAGATTTGAGATGTCTTTCAACGGATTGTTGCAGATTGAACATGCCTCTCAGAGACGACTCGAATTATATTTCATGGAAAGATAGATGGAGAAGATGTTTAACGGGGATAATGGGTTGAAAGAAATTATGAATGCAAAAAAATCAGCTTTGCTTAAAATCACTGCGCACTTGGCACTGTAAAGAACAGCAAAATGTGAATGATACTGTTGGAAGGTATGAAGATCAAACAAATGTCAACCTTCATGGTAAAGCATATGTGTCCGTTAACGGAAAACTTTGACGGTGTTCCAAAACAAGAGCGACTAGAGGGTGGCGCTCAAAGACAAGCTTGAGAAAAATAAAAAATGGAGAAGAGAGGCAGTAGCAAAGTGCCTCACAAAGTTTGTCGGAAGTGCGGGGGATGAGGCAGACAGCACAGAGTTACGTAAGGTGAAGAGGACTTGGTGAGCTTGAAAGCCTGCAGGCTTTGAAGAACAATTTCCTATGAGGGACTCAGGTAATTAGGAACATGGGGACTGAGCCGACTTGGGGCTCGGATCTTTGTGGGGAGATGAGGCGGAGTAACGGGGGATGGATTGTGAAGAATGGCGAAGATGAAGAAAGAGTGTGCTTTGGTACCTTAAAGCAAGGAAGAGAAAGGTCTTCTCATTCGGTGAAAGGAAAGAAACGCGTGTTTCAAGATGAAGTGCTTTCACTTTGTCACCAGAAATACGAACATTACACCACTAATTGTCCACAAGGAAAAAATAAATGGATTTACGGATATCGCGTTTGGAGGAGCTATTAGCCTCGGGGTTGTGGTGATTTTGTTTGATGTCAGAATGTTTAGTCTATTAAAAATGTGATGGGATCGATGTGGTTTCTGGGTGGTGCGTGTTTTCTGTAATAAAGGCAAAAATTTATAACAACAGTACGGATGAGAAGGATCTTGGTGCACATAGAGATGGGCGATGATGGTAGATACGATGTATTTGGTATCGGGACAAGCTTTCATTTAGTTCTGAAAACCATTCATCTTAAGGGATTTGGTACATGTTCAAGGTTGAAGAAGAAGTCTTATCTCTTTTATTGGTGATATTTGGAAGACGAGGGATATGATGTTGTCTTTAGTGAGGGAAAACTTTCTAGCGATGAGACGCTACGTAAACTCGGAGGATGAGTTTCAGAATTGAAACCTTTATTAATTACGGAGTGATGGTTGTAACAATGGAAGAAACGAAAAGGTGGTGAGCCGGTGAGCGGGTGGCGGGAGATGTTGGGCATACACACCATGGCGCTTTGAAAAGTTTTGTAGCGATTTCTGTCGAGCTTCCCAAGGTACCTTGCCGATTAAAATCGGTGCGAGGATGTGGTTGGGAGAATTTGTAGAAAGCCACCTTTCACGAGAAGGATAGTCACGCCACGAAGATCTAGCAGAGGGTCACACGAGAGGTGTGTGGACCTTTCTCGGTGGCTTCGGCAATGGCTACAGTGTTAATAACGATGTGTGTTGATGACTTTTCTCGTAGTGCTAGATCTTCTTCATATGAGAATAAGAGCGAGACATTCTCAGTTGCCATGGAGTTAAAACCTTTGGTTGAGAAAAGAGTCGAAGCAGAAGTGAGGGCTCTTGGGAGCGATAATGGTGAGTAAGGTGTTCTAGAATTCAAACAATTTTGTGAGCGTGAAGGTCGAAGAGAGCTCATGGTGCCTCACCTTTGAGCGGAGAATGAGGTCACGGAAAGCAATAGAATGATCATGGGTGTTGCACGGGCGATGTTGCATGATCGAGCCTTCCACAGCCTCAGAGCGACATGTCAAATATTATTAGCTCTTAATGCTATTTGGAGTATAAACATTATCTTATATTCTCTTGGAGCACTTGCGTTAAGTGCACTGAAATGTATACGAGGGAGGGCGACAAAGGAATTACTTTATTCACGAGGGTTCGGTGAGTTATTGAAGGGTCGATTTAGAACTGTGTATGACAGTTTTGAGTAGGTTATCATAGTAGTTGATGGGGGAATGTATTTTAGTTTATCGTTAGACTTGTAGTTGAGCTAGTTGTGTCTATTCTAGCGGAATTGATACTAATGAAAAGGTAGTGTGAATTAATTATCGTTAATTCACACTAAATATTAACTCATTAATAAGTAAGAAATACATCGAGTTAACTTTACGATTTGTGGAACGAGTTTCGGTGGAACCCGGTGGAGAAATGGGTGAAAGGAACAAGTTATTTATCGATTGTAGTATAGTAGCGCATTAGTTTATCAGCATAGCGAGATGCAGTTGAGTTGCGTGAGAAAAAGGGTAAGGACTGGTCGAGTTCATTCGAGCCATTGGGTGGGGATTTCACAGTGAGCGGTGTGGTGGCGAGAGATCGGTGCATGGTTTGCTGAATGGGACACAGTTAATTATTAGTGATTGGATTATGCGGAAGGCATGATAAGATTTGTATGAGGATTGTTCGCAGTCTAGCGTATATGGTGGTTGGGGTTTTAGGCTTTGAAACATAAGTTAAATCATTGTGTTAATGTGTGTGAATTTTTATAGTTTCTAATATGTGCATGTAGTGGTTAATTGCGTGTGATGATCAATGGTGGAATGAATTGTATTGTACATGAAGTAAAATAGTGTGTAATGGGGAGAATATTAGACATATAACTCATTAGTTATATAATTTGCATAGTATCGAACATTTATCATTGGAGCAATTGCAAATCATTGAACGGACTAGTTTTTGTCTTTGAAATGAGATCCCAGTTTGCTGATTAGCTAAATCAATTAAGCATAATCTATTCAAAACTGATTAGGTAAATCAATTAAGCATAATCTTACATTCATCAACAGATATTACAATATGAAGAAAATCAAAGTATTGTAGATGCATGTGGGGAAAAACAAAGTACTCTTTGTGGTGATGAAGGATAGGTTACAACTTCCGGTGAATGATTTGAAGTGACCTTCCAAAAGTGTTCCCCAGGGTCTCATCTGACATAAATCTCTCTAGCAACAACTCCACGAATCAAACTCTACGTGAAAATTCTCTGACATTTCTTTACTCAAGGTCTTCCTCCTACGGTACTTGAATGCCTTGTGTTCAATTTATAGATGAAGCTGTGGGTTTTTTGCAATAAATTGCATTTCCAAAAATAGACAGAAGACGTGTTTCCAGGTCCATGTAGATGTTAAATGAACACACTTGGATCCAAGAAGCTTGACACCGTGGGCCATACAGGAAGCAACATGAGGTGGAATTCAGGCCTCAGCGAGAATTTTCTGAGCGCATTAACACACCTTTGAATGTCGGGAAGTGATCTTTGCCAAAGCGACCTTGAATGAGACTGCTACATCATGGCTGCATGGACGCCAGGGGCTAAGTTGATGAGCTCTCATGTTAAATAATAGCTTCAAACCATGGAAAACAGTAGCAGTGAAAGTCTTGGCTGGTTTAAGTTGTTTCATCTTAGGGCATGTAGCAATTGACATGATGAAGAATGATAGACCCTTGATCATCGAGTCTTGGAGATGATGCCTAGTTATTGGGTCATTGGGGATGGTGCAAATTGACCTATAACAATTTCCCCCTAAGCATGAGATCCAAATAATAAGAACATTTGATTGAGATGATTTTTAACCGCGGTGAGCATGGGAAACGAAGGAGTGGTCACACATCAATATTACGATACATTACATCATGATATACCCTCTATTAGTCGTTCAGGGGTAGGTTACATGTTCGGCCTGCACTTGATCTAATAACATGTACATAATTGATCGTCTACATTGGAATGTTTGCCCAGGATACGAGACACGCCTACGGATATAGGCCCATGTTTGGATGAAAATTTGTATGTAAGGTCACCAGTATGAATGATGTGTGCAAAAATCACAAAATCGCAGGCACCAGATGGCTGAAACTGAATACGGGGTCTTCTTGTCTCCATTCACTGCGATCATTCGGGTACAAGTCTGTTCATGCGAATATGCAGTTGTCGTCGGTGTGGAAAACATGGTGGGTACTAGCTGACAGTGTTTGACCGCAAATACGAGAGAACCACCATTAATATCGATGACCCTCAAGGTACTATAGTACATTTCGTAAGGCGTGAATAGATGATTTGACATCGAGCGGCATTTGGTCAAAAATTTCGGAAGCGAGGATCTTGTTGATGCGTGAAGTACTCATGGTACGGAATCGATCGCTACAAGTTGAAATTCCTGAATGTTCTGATTTGTGGTCGACGAGAAGTCACCTTATTGCAAAAGCTGAGTTACTAATTTCGGAGACAAGGGTATGACTTGATGTGAGGCACACAAGGAGATGACGGTCATGAAAATGAAGGTTTATGAGTATTGCAAATGGATGAGTTTCTTAATCATTTGGACCTGACTTCTCTTGAACATGCTCGGCGATATTTGTGGTGGTTGGCAACATTGTTGAAAACCAAAGTGAAGGTATGATGAACCATAGGTGTAGATGAGCGTCAAGATGATTACCCAACCTGACAGGTCACGAACAAGGAAATTGAAAGAAGTGTCATGTTCAAGGTGACTTGCTGAAAAGAAACTTTGCTTTCTTTTAAAATTTTCCCAGGTCATTTGTCGCTTAGGTACCTCTTTATTTTTTTAACAGCTTGAGAGGATAACATTTGCTTGATCTCGATTAAACCACTACGGGAAAATAAAGTATCGTTATTTAATAATTTCGCAAGGTCTAGCGATAGATAGGCTTGATTCTTGCCATGATTGACAAACCGTCGCTATTTTATGTTTTAACGAGCATGACGATGGTAACCCGATGCTTTTTTCATATTTAGAGTACGAAAAAGAGGACGAAAGGACTAAAAGGCACTTTTCGTAAATTTGGCTCTCTTTAGATTGAAAAAAAGGTGTAAAAATAATATACGAGAGAACATCCTTTGGTCATGTTTAACAAGGTATTCCTTTTTGCGTAAATAATCTGTCCGATCTAGGAGGAAAAAGGGTTTAACTTATCTTTGAGTGAGTATCAATTCATTTACTTTAACGAGCTTTAAGGAAAAGCAACCAAGGTTAAATAGTCTTATTTCACATTATCGTGATAGAAAGTGAAAAAAGAGAGCTCCCAGGGGTTTCCTTTTTCACTATTATAGAAACGAAAAAGAGATAAAAGTGCACTTCAGAAGTCATGCCATTTTTAACAAAGCTCGAAAATAAGGAGAAAAAGCATGCTTTGTGGTCAATGTCTTTCAACAGGCTAAATTTTTATTATTGTTCGTCGATTGTATTTCTTTGAGAACAACATCAAATGGATTTAAAAATACTGAATTTTAAAGTAAAAACATAATAAAACTATAGTCATGCTTAAATAAATTGCTCCAAGTCATTAATAACTATAAGAAATTTCACTATTCATTTTTTTACCATTCCATAATTGCCATGCATTTTGGAGGCTAAAAATTCTAATTTTTCCCCCAGGAACTTCGATTGTCGGTGGGGTCATTTATGGACGGATTTCATCACCAATTTGATCCGGAGTTAGTAGCATGAACCTCCTCTTTCTTTCGGTATTCATTTCGTTCTACATTCATGCAGTTTTAAGGTTTTGAGGCCCCAGATGGCGGTCTTGCCCAAATAAGAAACACACCCACAGATATTTAATTTGGTACATAATCAAATGCAATTAAGTGTACCTACATGTGAAATACTGTTGTCTCAACAGTGCGTTAGCGTATGGGTTAAGTTTTGTTTTGTGTATAAAATTGGCTGGATTTTTCTCGATGAATGGTATCTAATGAATCTTATGGTTGGGTTACCCAAAGGGTTTCCATTTGATTATAATGACGATTACATGGAGAAAGAGAACATGAAGAACAGAATATAATTCCTTGAATGATCCGGTACATAAGAGCTTTAAGAGATTGTGGGCTAACAATTACTTCAAATTGTCGAATGAGGCAACAAAATGAACTCTTGAGTTCTTGTTTCGAGCATGGGATCTGTGATAGAAGGCATTTGACATAAAAAATAGTGTTGTCCACCTGTGATTTGAAGATTTTTATTTTTCTCACGGATTTTCGAGAAGGTTTGCCATTGCTCACGGGATACCATTGGAGAAACGATGAGGGATTATGTTATGCGGTATTGCTATACGGTGGAGAACCTGTGAAGATGGAAAAATGCAGCTTGTCAGGCGGTATACGTTATTTTCCTTTGAGAACCATCCTATTCACGATCGCTAAACTAGTAGCAGTTGTACTCCATGATGAGCAGTTAGTATATGTGGTATGCGCTAAGAGTGTGAAACCAACAATTTTTCAATTGATGCAGGGGATTGTTCTATCATGAGATAAAGGAACAATTGAATAGAAAGGAGGAAGGAAAGAAAAATTTCGGTTATGGTTCCCATCACCATCTCTTTTGCTTTGGAACGGATTCCAACGTTGACGCATGCCCAACATTGGACCTCCGGGTCTGAATCCTCGAATGGGGCCCAGGTGGGAACTCATGGTCGACATTCTGAGCCAATCTAACCATTGTGTTCTGTTGCATTCTTCGCACAGTTCCCGATGTGAGATCGTCGCCATCGTGATTACATGACATGGGGGCGTCGACTTGAGAATCCAAATGGTTTTTAGCAGGAAAACTCGGTGGGGTGCAATAGGTGAATTGATTTCGACCATGTTTTTAGTTTTATAAGGTTTGTAAATGTTTTTGTGTTTGATTTCTTTCCAAAGACTAGCTAAGTTTTTAATGTAATGAAAGATATTGGTCGTGTTCAGCAGTGGAGAACGGTCACAAACGATGCGCTAGCGAAACTCTTCCGCTGAATCTCGCTTTGTAGAGGGTTACGACCTTGAATTCCAGTTGAGATGGAAGGACTGTCGTTTGGCTGAAACACTAATTGAAGGTTCTAAGCATTGGATGTGGTTGCTCATAGGATTGCTAGATCTATAACGTGCGCCATCCATGGGGGCTCCTTCTAGTTTACTTGTGATTTTTCATACATTTGAGTCAAATGGCTAAAGTATCTTGTTTCCAAATTTTGTGAAAACACCATAACTATCTATCTATATTGTTTTCATGGTTTTTCCTACTATGTTTAATGTAATCCTATTAAATGATGTGAATATTTTCTTCATATATAACAAATGTCTATCTAAACTTGATTATCTATTGAATACGATTAAAGTGTTCAAATTACTGAAATGTGTTGATATTAAATGAAATCGAAATTTCTCTCCAAAGTCAAACTCTTGGAATAATCTCGAAGTGTTGGATCTGGTACAAAATACTAATGAAAAAAGTTGTATTACATACAAGTTGTGAGTCTAACCTTGCGTTGTACGGTTAACTAACAAATAGAAATGAACATGGAATCGAGAGATAATTTAAATCCAATGTACTATATCGACGATATTATATTAGGTAAGTCTACCAATATAAATCCATTGAAAAAATCACTAATGGCTAGTTAGGAGCGAAAAATAGCCCCACCCGCGCAGAGGATAGATTAGCGCTGCAACTACTTTTTTCATCAACATGTCGACAGGCGGTTTGAAGATTTAGGTAATCAAGATGGAAATGTAAAGAGTGGATGACTAACATCGAAAAACTCTCAAAAATTAGATAATGATTCAAATCAACAACATGGTGTTGATATTACTACGTTCATGATTAATAACAGTAACATTTCAAATATAACCAAACTACTGGTGCAATAGGTGAGATTCATATTAATCAACTAATCATTGTTTATTAGCAAAACTCTTTGACAATGGGACATGCCATAATGATAAACGTTTCCATACTATTGTGACTTCTTGGTCATAAAGAAGGACCAAGTTTCCCATAAATAGATGTGAGTTTGGACATTTTTGTCATGTTACTTTATATGTCTGTATTTACCTTGATTAGTAGTTAGGCTTCTGATGCATTTCATCTAGATGGATGAAGGTTAAGAGGCAACTTCTTCTTCTAAGGTTGTGGAATTAACAAGTCCTGCGATTTTAACGATGATATTTCATTGGATTGACAGAAACCCGGAGCACGATTGAAAATTGGTGAATGAAGTTCAGTTTCTCTGCAAAGTTGATAGCGAAGCTGATACAAGATCAAATTTTCTTGGCTCATATGGACTCCCTATCGTGGACAAGAAACATTAGTTTAAGAATTTCATTGGCAAAGCTGGGCCCTTGGTACAGATTGTGGACAATAAAGAATGCAGGTATATTAATCAATCCATTTAGGCATAAATTGGACATGTGGTGCCGAAAATTCTTCCCATGATCATTAACTTTATAACCGTGGGACCCCAAGCGAAGTGTAATAACGACGGTTGAAGAAAATAATGCGGTTGTTTCGTATTGTTGTTAATGTAGGCATCGCTTAGGGCCCATTTGGTAAAATAGTTGTTTTGTGACAATAATGTGACAATGCCCCAGGGACGAGTTTACGGTGTGATAATTTTATTTGTGGGCGGTGCGACCAAAGACAACGGTTCATTGGCCTTTGAAGGTTTGCGGATTTTAAGGTCATCGTCGTAGCATGCATGACAGCTTGACTGCCGAAGGATACGGTCTTGAAAAAATAGTAAGCGGTAACACCGAACGGTATCCATGTGTGGTAGCATAGCAGGATAAATTTCCACCACAAGCCCCGACGTGAAATCATTCAACCGCTTTTTCGACCTCCTCATGAGCAGGGCACGCTCCTTAAAATAGCTCGACCTTCCACCCGACGACAAGTTGTATCTGCAAACGATCGGATAATATTTGACACGAGCGCGGTCCATATTTGATCGAGTAAGTGGTCGAAAAGGTGCAGGATTGGGAATAAATGAATGAAGTCTCCATACCGAGGATCGGATGATGGAAAGTCGGAAACGGGGTGTGGACGGAGTAGTTGTAGCTTATGGTTGATGCTATCACGGGGGAAGGTCATAGAGATGCTTAAAAACTGAGCTTATGAATTGGTTTGTGAGTTAGAATCAAGTTCTGTCAAAATGACAGTCTCATTTCAGAAATATTCTCTCATTGAATGGCAGTAGATGTAAAGTCATGAGGTTTAATATAAAACATATTATGTATTTTCAATGATTTAATGGAAATATCTTTGGACAAGCAAGTAGCCTTTTCAAAATGATATTTTCCATATGAATATGCTTAACAATGATGAGATTACGACTGGATAATAGATCCGTGTTCGAATTCATCTTCTGTTGAATGAGAAACCATGATGGTCATTTAATATGAAATATGAGAATGATGTTTTGATAATTTGGAGGATATTAAGCAACGCTCGGACAAGGTGATGTCAGCGTGTCTAAAAAGGTCTTCGCAACAGTTGATGGAATGGAACCCCCATACTGATAATCGTTAGTCTTTAGCCATTCAGGACGCTCAAGGTTTGGAATGGCAGAACATGGGGAGGATTCAACCTTTCCTTGAGAGTGTACGCTACGGGGTGGGCTTGATGGTGGGAGAAAATGAGAATCAGTCTGTACCTTGGTGGAGAGTTATTTTAATTCTATTCTTTGAGACCAAAGGATGGAGCAATTGACGAACAACACAAAAACACATATTGCGGATTAGGCGGGCCGCAAGGTATCGACAAAAACAAAAATGACAAATGCTGTCCCAGGCAATAATTAGTGGGTGGTGGCGGTGATAAACGTACGAAGCACGGCGGTTGAATATACTTTATGCTTGATGTCATTAAGCATAATCATTACTCTTTGAAAAGGTTTCTGACGTTCTATTTCGACAAACGGAAGTTTCGTGTACGAATGTGCACAAGGAGATGAATGAATGTTGTCTTAACATTGGTCATAATGAATCTTGGTTTGATTAACAATAAGAAAATCATCATGAATGAAAATATTTCACATCAGCCCGCAATCATCGATAGTCTGATGTGATAAAGGGAGTGAGATAGTTTCTTTTGGACAAGCACAGATTAACATCCGATAATCGATGCACACTCTAATGACTCCTTGTTTTTCTTGGAACGTGCTTAGAAACCCACTCGATTGTGAGAACGGTCAGCCAGTCCAGCCATAAAATTTTTCAACCTTGCAACATGATGGCGGTGTTTTCTTGCTAGATGAACGGGGTGACGTTAGCTGTGGTTTGACTTGTCCGGATACATATTAATAGTGTGTTCAACTATACTAGTATCTATACCTAGCATTCCTGCGTAAGACCAAGAGAATGTGTCACAAAAATTCACGAAAAAAGAGAATGATATAGATCAAGTTAGGATGGAGAAAAAGATACACTAACATGAGATATATACGATATACCGAGTTTGGTCAAAATATCGATGAAAATCGTTTCTTCAATATTTGATAAATTTTACACTTTCAGTTAATTGCATTAATTGGAAAAAGAAATTCAAAAAGAAAGTTTGAATAGATGGGTGGTATAATTCACTAAGATTATTTTCTTCATAATATGGATGATGGGAATGATGATTACTAATCTTCCCATGGTTATCCCTCACATACATCATAGCTTCCAAAAAAATATTTTCAATATTGTTAAAATTTTTTTTTAAGGAAAAATGGATGGGATAGGTACAAGCTCAGCTGAACGATCAACTGACATAGCGTTGGGTTTGATTTTCCGCATGAGCAAAATAGATTGATTGTAGGCTCAATAGGGTTAGGCGTTGGCTTGTCATCCAACGTGAAAATATCGAGTCTTGGTACTCTTCCTTAAGCGGATGATGGAAGATCTGTGCTCGCGAGTCTCTTATACTTGCAATTTCTGTCGACGTGTGGGTGGGTGGTATGCTGAGGTCCCCATGAGAGTGGAATCCTTTAAGGGTCCTACACCAACGTTCTGGATTTCTAGTTGGGGTAGTGAATATACGAAAAGCTTCCGATTGCTGCCGAAGCGGAGGCAAAAAAAGGATAATTGATTAATGATCATGGCCATTATTTTACAGGAGAAAACCATTCTAAAATATGTAGAAACAATAGCGGTCATTGCATATACCCATGGTCATGGGTGATATTATGATGAAAGTGCAGCAGAAAGTAGCCTTAACATCAGCCTTGTCTTTTTCCCCTAATTCAACTTGGGATTGTAATTAATACTACAAGTTTATATGTTCTTCCATTCACAGCTTCAACATCGTTGATAGTTGAAGAAAACATCATTTGGTAGACAAGTGACTTCTGAAGGTTTGGGAACCTGTGTGATTCTACTATTGACATTGTGATGAACAAGGTGATTGAGAATATTTACTTGGATGGAGAATTCCAATTCTGTTGAGTAGGCTACTTGCTCCCACATACTTGGTATGATTAAAGATGACAGATTAAAGTCATTTGGATCAGGTCAAATGGTAAAGCAATAAAGCACCTTGGAAGGGAAAATTTTGTAATATGTCGAGGGCGGACATATTGTGAAGAGATTAGACGAATGTTCAACTATGTTGTAATTTTATTGTATGACTCTTGCTTGGGGATTATGTGTCGGTTATAGTTACTCCCCACGGTGGCTTAATGGTCAATTCGGGAACTGGGGGAGGTGGTAATGATTCATTAGATGGTTCGTTATCAAGGAACGTGGGTTTATCGGGTGACATTCGATGGTCTTTGCTCGCATTGACATTAAATGTGTTTGTTGAAAGGTTTTGTAGTGGATAACCTTGAACTTGGGAACTAGGAGGCTGGATTCATAGCAACCAAATTTGTGTACGGATTTGGAAATGGGTCACAATAAACCATGACTAATGCATGAGAAGTCTTGAATATTTTTGAGACTTGAGAATGGTGAGGACAATCCTAATAACAGTGTTACTTATTACGATTATGCATGGATACTTGAGGTTGTTGAGATTGCAAAAATATGATGAGCTTAGTGAAAAGTACCTTCACTAAGTGGGCTTGCATGAGGCTATTTTTGAGTGCAAAGTCTATTTTTAGACTATGTCTTTTTTTAGACATGTCGATCATATTTACCTTGAGTTGCGGGATGCTATTTGTGGATGGTTCGTTAAGTTGGAAAAAAATAGATGGACTTACATTTTTAGACATATTAGGCGAAACCTTTTGAATTGACGGTCTAAAAATAGATATAATAAATATTATTAGCTCTTAATAATATTTGGACTATAAACAACAACTTATTCTTTTAAAACACTTTAGTTAGTGAATAGATGTGGCACGAGGGAGGGCGTGAGAATGAATTACAACATTACGAGGGTTAAGTCGTTATTGCATGGAGAAATTGGTTAGAACTCATGACAGAGTTTGGTGGAGAGTTATAAGTAGTTGACGGTGGAGTTGTTCGGTTTACTTTCAGTTGAACACGGTTAAGTGTTTATATCTGGTGGCAGTTGATACACTAGTGAAAGTGGTGTTAATTAATTATTAATTAATTCATAAATATTAACTCATTAATCAGCGAAAGAATAAGTGATTAACTACGGTGCATGGGCCGTTTAAATTGGAGACTGGGTGGAGAGATAAGGTGAAAAAGAACGGTTGACTATCGATTTGGCTATAGTGATGCATTGATTGCATCCAACACTCAATAGAGATGCGAATGAGGATTGCGTGAGCAAGGGCGGAACAATTCAGTTCATTGGAAGCATTCTTGATGAGGATTAGCAGTGAAACCGAGGGCTAGCGGTGCTTGATTGGTGCATGGATTCGCTAGATGAACTTGTGATTAGTGTGTGGCAATTGGAGTTATATTTGAGAGCTTCTGATAAGATTTGTATGAGGATTGTTACATGATCTCTATGAAATATGTTACATATACAATATATTTGGTTTTGAACTTCATGCTTTCTTGTTAATCTTTGTGTTCATGCCTGTGTGAATTTTTATGGTTTAGTATGAATACAATTGATTTAATTTCCGCATATGATGATCGTGGTGGAGACAGATACATATTTTATGAGGTAAATAGTGTGTGATGGGGATAATATTAGACATAGCAACATTAGTTATATAATTTCTACCTTAGTGTCGAGCATTGATCATTAGAACAGTGCAAAATCATTGAAGCGGTTGAGTTTTGTGCTAGTGGAGATTTGAATTTGTTGCGGTGTTTTTCTTGGTGCTAAAAGTTGAGATGTCTTTCAACAAAAGATAGCAAGTTGGGCCTGCCCTTGAGGCTAAGATTATATTGCATGGAAGGATAGGATGGAGGGCGGTGCTAGAGGATAATAGGTTGAAGGATTTCGTATATGCAAAAATTCAAAACACACGCGTCTCCCAGCGATGCTTACGCGCAATAGCAACAACCAAAAAGAAAGATAGAAAAATGTCGAAGAATTATGTTGGAAGGTGTGAAGGATCACATAGTGGTCAACCTTCATGGTAAATCTTCTCCATTCTTGATATAAAAAAATTGACAGACTTGTTCCAAAACAGAAAGCTTCAGAGAAGTTGGCGCTCGAAGACAAATGACCGGAAGAGAAATAAAAATGGAGAAGGAAAGTATACAGGCGCTCACAAAGTTTGTCCGGTCGGGGGTAAGGCTGGGAAGTGTAGGGGGTTACGTAGATGAAGACTTGGTGATCTTAGCTCTCCTTGGGCTTTGAAGAGTTGGCATTCCCCTGAGACTGCGTCGATGGTCGGGGAGCTAACTTTGGGATGGGAGCGACTTTTGATGGATCTTGTGCGAGGAGGAAGTGCGGGTGGAGTACAGGATGGATCTTAGAAGAATGAAGATAGGGAAAGAGTGCCTTTGGGCGGCAAAAGCAAGGAAAGGGAAGGAGAAAAATCCTTTCTCAATCCGGTGCGAAAGGCAGAAACGGGACATGTCGAGAGTGAAGTGCTTTCAACCTGTCACCAACATGGACATTACGCCACCTGGTGTCCTAAAAAAGAAGAAAAATGGCAGTTTACTGGATATTGCGGTGGAGGTATACAGCCTCACATTTGAGCTGAACACGTGATCACATGCTTGGTCTCCAGAGTAGAGTGGGATCGGTGTATGGGTTTCTTAATAGGTGGTGCGTCTTTCCATATGACTAGAGACAATGTTGTTGTGATGGATGAGAAGGATCTTGGAGTGCACACGTAAATGTAGGCGATGATGGGCAAATGGGTGCGGCCCGAGTATACGGAGACCATTTCCTTTGAGAGGGAGTACGGAAAACCTTTTCATCTTCAAGGATGTCATGCATGTTCCCGAGGATTGAAGAAGAGTCTTGTCTGCGTGGCGATGTTGGAAGACATGAGATATGATGTTGTCTTTAGTGAGGGAAAGGCTTTGGTGAGAGAGAAAATGGTGTTCCGGAGGATGAGGGTTCGAGTTAAGAACATTTATCTGATGGAAGGTAGATGGTTGCGCAACAATGGCGGGGAGAAAGAAAAAGGTGTGAACGAGCGGGGATGAGGAAGGCGGTGTGGCCACAGTTGGGCATGTTATGGTGCTTTTGAAAAATTTTTACGATTTATCCCAAGGCTTCCCAAAAAGGTGCACTTGCGCGATCGGATCGGTGCGAGGTCTGGAAAGGACGAAATCACACGAGAAGGATAGTCGTGAAGGATCAACAGAGAATTCACACGGACATGTGACAGGCCTTTCTCGATGGCTTCGATAATGATCACGGTGTGTAACGATATTTTTTGGTAACTTGCCATCTTAAGTATTTGGATCTTCTTCATGCGGAAGAAAAACGAGAGACATTCAAAGTTTAGCAGGTTCAAGGCTACTTTGGTTGAGAAAAAGTAGGAAGCAAGTGAATGTCTTCGGAGTGATAATGGTGGTGAATTCATCATAAAGCGAATTCGAGGGCCCCTGAGCGCGGGACAGATTCCGAAGAGAGCTCATGGCGCCTCACCGCCCACGGGCGGACGGGTCGGGGGCCGAAAGAACGAGAATGATCGTGGGTGTTGCACGACGATGTTGCATGATCGGGGCCTTCTCATACACTTTTGGTGAAGCTTTGTGTTGCGGTTTATGTGAAAAATCGTTGTCCTCATAGAGTACTTGGCATGGGCACACTCGACGTTTTCGCAGTGAGCGATATTTCTCATTTGAAGATTTTTGGCTACTTTGTTTGTATTCTACGTAACGACGAAGGATGCCGGGGAAGAGCTAGGTACATCGTGGGGGTTGAACATTTTTTTGGGGGTACAGAAACCCCCCACAACTATCGTGTGTGTTTTCCGGAGCAGTTTCGTTTGTTGTGCGACAAGGATATCAAATTTCATGAGGAGAAAGCCATGAGATTTGTCGCTTGAGGGTAGCTACAATTGCATGCGAATGAGGAGCTGTGTGGAGTCCGGGATGGTCTGGGATGATTGACCATAAGAAAGGAGGTTCATGGAGTGGAAGAGCCACTCATCGACGCAAACATCGGAAGGCAGAAGCGCACTGCGAGAAGTTGACGGCGGATGCGATGCGAGAAAGATTGTGGGAGCACCTACATCAAGGTGTGGAGCAGAGCAGGTGCACAGCGGGTATCTTGGATACATGGCTGCGATGAGCAAGTGTATCATAGCGGAGACCATCTTATTTCGAGGAAGTTGTAGAAGGACCTGTAGGTAGGTATGGTGGGAGAAATGTGATTAGTGTGGAAGCAGTCCTTGGGGAGATTTTCCCAGGCCGGAAGGGGGAAATGGAACGACGGGTTTGAGATGGTTCTACAAGAGTGAAGCAAGCTCTTGATGAGAGCGTCGAAAGTACAAGGCAAGATTTTTCACCGTGGCATCTCACGGTCGGGGGATGGGCCGCAGAGAAAACCTTTTTAATACGGAGGTATTCTTCCATACGGAAACGTCTCGCTCTCTGCCGGCGCGGATGGGTTTGTGCCATTCATCGAGATGGATGTGAGGGTGCATTCCTCAGCAGGTCATTGAGGAGAGGTGTACATAGAAACCTTTAGAGGTTTCAGAAAATATTCGACGGAAGTTGCATGTGTGTAGGGTCAAGGAGTGCTATGGTGGAAAGCAAGCACCTGCGTGCTTGGTACACATCGGATATCTGATTATTTCACCACGGTCTTGGATTAAAGGGTGAGGGCGGATTCGAACCTATATGAATTGTGGTGGAGGGTAGAGATTTGTTTGATCATTGTACTTTATGTGGAGAAGTGATTTTGGTACGACGGGTGATGAACAGTGAAGTAATCTCAGCACGAGGGCGGGGGTGCTGAGGGTTTGAGATGAAGGACTTGAGCCTCCTTCATTGTTCACAAGGATTGGAAATTTGGTAGCGGAAGGGTGGACTATTTGTGTCTCCAAAGGAAGACGCCGAGAGTGTGGAGGGGTCCGCGCAGAGCTGCAAGCCTATAGACACTCCTCTTCTGGTGGTTGGGGAAAAGGATGCTACCCTTGACGGTAGTGGATGCCTTTGTTCTGAAAGCAGTTGGTTGGTTCGTTCATGTATCTAGTCGATACACAGGCGAACACTGTCTATCTTTGTTAACTTGACTCGCTTCTCGTTAGGCACCTGGCTCTTTTGAAGGCAAGAAGCATGTATTGAATATATCAGGCACCTTCGGGATATGGTTGTGGTACGAACGGTCGGTGGGGGTGAGCGCATATTCACGGAGGATACGGTGGGCGAGAAGCAACGAGCTGACACCGACACGGGGGATTTGCCGGTGGCCGGGTCTCTGACGATTTCTTGGTACAACGAGAAACGAAGATCCATAACGCTCAATTTCAACGAGTGGGGTATGTGGCGACAAGTTTGGTTTTAACGTACAAGGCTATGGATAGAGGAAGATCTTGGTCGGATTTGATGGGTTCACACTTCGATCCTGCGGTATATTGTGATAATCGGAAGTTGCATTAAACTCTCGATTAATCCGATATTTCATGATATATCTAAACACATTGACCTTGGGGTATCATCGTATCGGTTGGTAATGGTGAGAAGATCATGTTACTTTCTTACATTCCTACGGAGGATCGAGGTGCGTGTGCCGGTGAGCGCTCACGGAAAATTAAATACCATAGAGACGAGGATGAAGATTGGCGAGATAATCCCTATCTTGTTGAGAGGGAATGTTGAAGATTTATAATAGACGGTGACTTAACGGTAAAAGAAGTCGCCTTTCACTAAGTGGGCACTTCGAGCTATTTTTTGACGCCGTCTTATTTTTAGACTATGTCTATTTTTAGACATGTCGATAATTTCTATGAGTTGTGGAGATGCTATTTGTGGATAGTTGGTCGAGTTGGAAAAAATGGATGGACCCATATTTTTAGACATGTTAGGAGAATACATTTTTAGATTGTCTGATCTAAAAAATGACATGTCGATATTAATGTATGTGTCTTTGTTTATAAACATTAACTTATTCTCTTGGAGCACTTGGATTCAGGGTGCAGGATGTGGAACGAGGAGGAAGTGCTTCGGAAAATTACTGCCATTCTAAGAAATTTAAGTGAACTATTTGTATGGAGGACTTCGGTTCAGAACTCGTGATTTTGGTGGAGTTGCTGAAGTAGTTGGTGGAGTTGTGTTCGGTTTAACTCGGTTAGACACTGTAGTTGAGCTAGTTGTATCTGGTCACAATGCAGTTGATACACTAATGAGATTGGTGTGAATTAAACTATTAATTGTGTGGTCCCACTAAATATCGTCATTAATCACTTGAAGAATACAGCAGTTGTTCAAATTCATGGATAGTTTCGGTGGAGACTGGTGGAGAGATAGGTGAAAGGAAGTTGTTATAGAGTTGTGACTATAGTGATTTATTAATTCATCAACACTGGGTAGAATTCCAATGAGGATTGAGTGAGAAATTCTGGGTAATTTGAGTTCATTCAAAGCCATTTCTTCATGGAAGTTGCGCGGTGAGGCGAGCTAGCGGTGCTTGAGGCTGGGTGCACTTAATTAGCTAGATCGGTTTGATTAGTGTGTAGTAATTGGTTGTACTAAGAGCTTGTGATAATAATATTTTTATGTGGATTTTTACATAGTCTATATGACATATATTATATACGAATGTTGAGGTTTTGAGCCTGAGCTTTCCGTTAAAATCATTTTGTTAATGTGTGTGAATTTTTATGGTTTCAATGTGTGCATGAAAATTGATTTAATTTCCGCATATGATGATCAATGGTGAAATAGATTATGTATTGTGCATGAAGTCAAATAGTATGATCGAGAGGAATCTTAGACATATAACACATTAGTTGTATAGTTTTCATGGTATCGAGCGTTGATCATTGGAGCAATTGCAAATCATTGAAGCGGGTTGAGTTTTGTCTTTGGTGGAATTCGAATTTGCTGCGGTGTTTTTCCTTGGTGTCGAAGTTGAGATGTCTTTCAACGGATTGTGATTGGAGCATGCCATTGAGGCGGCTCAAGTGCATATTGCATGGAGGGACGGATGGAGGTAGTCTTTGGAGGATAATGGGTTAAAAATTCATAGATGCGGAAAATTCAAAACATAACGTAGCGATCTTTCGTAGCACTTCGGCATGGCAAAAGAAGATGAAAAATGTAGAGAATTTTTGTTGGAAGGTGTGAAGGATTACATAGTGTCCAACCTTCATGGTAAATCTTATCCATTCTTTATGTGAAAAGCTTTGACAGACTTTTTTCCAAACGAGCAACCGGAAAGTTGAGCATTTGAAGAACAAACTCGGGAAAATAAAAATGGAGAAGGGAAAAAAAGTATACCCAAGTACCTCACGATTTTCAGTGCGGGGGATGAGGTGAGAATGTGAAGTTGCTGTCAGATGAATAGGACTTGGTGAGCTTCGAGCTCTCCTTGAGCTTCCAAAGAAGTTGGCATTCTTATTCGAGACTGTCAATGGTTGGAGAAACTACCGAAGATGGGAGAAGCGACTTTCGGTGGATCATGCGGGAAGATAAAGGCGGTACTAGGGATGGATCTTCATCGAAGAATGAAGATGAATAAAAGCTTCGTAACTTTGGTACGCCAAAGCAAGGAAATGGAAGGAAAAAGAAAAATCATCCTCGTCAGGAGGCAAGAAGCGAGCATATGTCCAAGGTGAGTGCTGTGTTCAGCACGGACATTACGCCATAATTGTCTAAAAGAAAAAGAAAAATAAGCATTGGATCTATAGGCGGGGCCTTCGCCTTGCTGATGGATTTTCGCCCGATCGCATCTTGATATATAAAGTGTTATGGGATGGGTGGGTTTCTTGTGATCGATGCAAATCTTTCCGCATGACCAGAAACAAATATTCATTGCGATCGGATGAGAAGGATATTGGTGCACATCAGCATAGGTGATGATGGTGGATATAGTGCGGCCCAGTATCGGGACCATTTCCTTTGAGAGGATTCGCAAACAACCATCTTGAAGGATGTCATACATGTTCCGGTTCGAAGAAAAATCTTTTATCTGCTGACGATGTTTGAGCAAGGATATGATATTTGTTGTCTTTTAGCGAGGAAAGGATTTCTGTACGTTAAAACAGCCCAGTGAAGCTTGGGAGGATAGGGGTTCGAGTTAAGAACCTTTATCAGTGTGGGTAGATAGTGCGCAACAATGGAAGGCAAAGTAAGAGGAGTGGTGGCCCGGGATGAGGGCAAATTGTGGCATAGGAGATTGGGCCATCTTCACCATGGCACTTTGAAAATTTTGCGACGATTTCTAAAACTTCAGGCACACTTTGTGCGGTCGGATCGATGCAAGGGATGTACTTTGAAAAAATTGTAATCACACTACACGAGAATTGTTACGTGCCATGGCAGTCCTTGAGAGAATTTCTTTCTTCTGAACAATATGTGAGGATTTGATGCCAACACCATAAATGATAATTAGTAACATGGGTGATGGATCTTCTCAGAACATTGAATTTGGAGTGTTGGAGGGTAATTTATATGGCTAAACCATTAAGAGCTTCAATTGATGGGATCATTGGTATGGGATTTTAATTTTTAAATCTAGTAATTTCAAGGTGGCAACAAAAGGCAACTATACGTAAAGTTGGAGGTTGAAACATGGTAAAAATGGGAGTAAATTAACAAACAACGGTCCTTTGAGCTTATAGACATGTAGTTTGTTGATAACCCGAGATAGGGGTTGTTTTGCATAGCAAGCATGAGGTGCTGTTGACCAAAGCACAGATAATTTTGTTGATATGAAGTTTTGGGGTATTTTTATGAACAACAAGTTTTCCATAATGTTCGCTGAATTATTTGTCATTGGATTTGGTTAATGTGTATGTGATTGTGTTTTAGACATCCCATAAAATAGCACATTTGTGAATAAATAATTGAAATGCAAGTTATTGTAAATTAACCAAAGGATTTTGATATTGGTTGACATTCTGCCATAAAGTTGATGTACAAGATTTTGATTGCATAACGGGGGTATAGATGTGTTAACAGGTATTGAAGTGGGTGTAACAGATTGGTATGGATTGTGACCACAATTGAATGACATTTAAAATTTGGATGAGCAAAGTGGGATGCCATTGACAAACATTCATGTCAACATTAGTTTGACCAAAAATGTGATAGTCTTGTCATATTGGGTGACCATATGTTCCCCCCGGCATAAGAGGAGGATAATAAGGCAGAAAATATTGTTCTCCAAAGGTGCAAGGTCTAGTCAGTATGGTACTTAAAGAATTATTACAAGGACCGGCTTAATATTGTCATGACCGATGGATATAATGTTCGATCGTTCGATAATAACTATAGGACTACCCGGTTAAAACACCGGATGATGACATTGGTAATGACCATGGTCTTGAATATTGACACGAGGAGAAATGTTGAACAGCTGATTTGTACCAACGAGACCAAAGGTCCTCGCTTAAATATGACTGCGGTGAGGGTATGAACATCGTGGAACAGCGAGTGGAGGAGGAGGCGGCGTAATTGGAACAACAGACTGACAAGAGGGTGTTGGTTCGAACGTGTTTTTATGACCAAATACGCACCCTCATGAAATCAATGGGAGATTGAATGGCAATGGGATCAACAAAGCAGAAGAGAAATGATTGAGGAAAAGACTAGTATGAGTAAAGGTCTCCCCCAAAGTAGGTTTGACTTAAGACAACACTAGAGTTGTGATTTATTCAGCTCGACGGTTAAACTAGGAGGAATAACTTCATGTTCTGGTGCAATATATTTCGGGCAGGTTGAGCGTGATGTAGAGTTCGGTGGCTACGGATATTTGTGGAGGGTAAGGTAGGAACAAATTAAGCTGTTTCAGGATTCGATTTTCTGAAAAAGAGAGACAAGATATGGATAATTTGAATTGAATAACGTGAGGTCCGGGAGGTATGGTCTCGGTGAGTGAATGGATTGTGACCACGAGTGTTGTGAAACAAAACAACAGCAGTCTGTGAACCAAGATATTGTGAAACAGATTTGGAATAACTGCGGTTTAAATGATGATGTTTGCGGTATCAGGTGTGCTTGATT
Organism: Pinus albicaulis; assembly: GCA_034641835.2. Classification (NCBI taxonomy): domain Eukaryota; kingdom Viridiplantae; phylum Streptophyta; class Pinopsida; order Pinales; family Pinaceae; genus Pinus; species Pinus albicaulis. The sequence goes on along the minus strand of CM076578.1, from coordinate 1,892,799,504 downwards.
CGGCCAGATCGTGATTGCCTTCGCCTACCATAAGTAACTTCGGTTTATAGGGGTGGTTTAAAACTAATCTCACGAATGAAGGGGGTGGGATTATGTTCTTCACGATTCTTTGATTTATTTTATGCAAAAAAAATGAAAAAAAAGGGTAATGCTAGGCAAAGGGTTGCAAAGCTGTGAGCTGAGGAATACCTTCTAGTGAACCAAGAAGTACGGGTAGAGTAATAATCTCCCCTAATACTATGTTGGGTGCCTCACCAATTTCGGGCGGTAGAGCTCGAATTTCACTATGGATGGATAGCACTAAACGTTGTCCTCCCAAATGGTGCCAAGGTACCGCAGGCCCAGTCCATATTGGTGTTTTACGATGCCGCGGCAACACGGTGAAACACCCTTTATACTTGTCGTGCGTAACAACACCCAATATGCTGAAAGTACGTGGATGAGCTACGATATGCTACACGTGCGTGGGTGAGAGTATCACCTGGGAATGTATCGCAGGGGCAAGTTAAACAACCTCTGTGTTTCATGTGAGGACAGTCTCTAGCCTGAACCTTCTAAATGTTATCATTAATGTTCCAATGCGTTGTTAAGTAGAAGTGAGTTGTTTTATGTTGATCTTGCTTAATAGTTTTCCTTTTTAGGTTCATAATAGTATATAAAATTCTAAAATACGTTAAAGAATGATAAACAAACTTTCACTTTCATCTTTTTTCAATGAAGAACTAGCCACTAAGGTAAGAGAATGTTAGTTTTTTGGAAGAGAAAATAATTTGACGAGCAAACAAATCAGCTAGAATAAAACAAAATCAATGGATATGACAATCAAAGTTTTCCTAATGTTCCTTTTGCACATGATCCTACATTTAAGTAAATTTTTCTTTTCGGTTTCCTTAATGTCATGAATGGGAAAAAGAAACTAGGTCGCTAGATACGATAATCGAAATTCTTTTTACTTTTGAGAAATGGACAATGCAAACAACAATTTATCTTTTGAGAAAAAATAGGACTTCAACATCAATTTCTCCTATCAAGGAAATGAGGATTTTACGACAATTTCCTTTTTCGAAAGCAAACTGTCTTAATGCGACCATAAAAATTACTTTGAGTATCAACTTGCTAGAGTGATATTGAAAAACTTTTTAAAACAAAATTGAACAAATTTCGGTCAAAGGAGAAGAAGAGAAATATATAGAGTTATTTGGTTAATTGAGCATAAAAATTTTGAGGAAAAAATCGAAGAAACAAAGCCGAAGCAAAGTGCAAAGTCGATTCAAGAGTTTGGTCCCTTTCGAGCCAGCACGTTCAGGGGGGAAACATGGCTGCGCAACAAGCTAAGAAGGAGATAGTGCTCTATGAAAAATAACATGTAAGCTAAAGAATTGAAGTAGGCGGGTAAACAAAGAAAAAGCTGTTCATTTGGCTCACTAGGGTGCAATTAAGCTGCGAAAAAGTCTAATATTTATGTGGAAATGACTCTTTGGTGTGGTTTAAAGAAATGGATGAAATTAAAACACTTTAAAGAAACAGAAAATTTCCCCGGTGGATGTGGGATTTTGGAGGCACGGTGCGTACGGATAAATTACGCTTCCCTGAGCGGTGTGAAAACTGAACAACAAAGTGAAAACATACATACATTTTTCCTGCTCGGGCGGATACTGAGAAGGGTTGTTGGGCTTACTTGTTCATTTTCTTCCAAATGGCTCCTTTTTGTTATTTTTCAAACCAAATTCAAGCGGTTTTGTTGGCCTAAATGTTTCCTACGAAGAACAACACAAGCAATGAGAAAGATGCAATAATATGAATATCGTGTCAAGCTAGTTAATAGCTTGATTTAAGAATAAACCATTCATTAATAGATCTTACAATATGAAGGAGATAAAATAAACATAGATGCATGTAGGGAAAAAAAAGAGTATGTACTTTAATGATGATAGAAGGAGGGAATTACAACCTAGTGGTGATTTGAAGTGATCTTCCAGGTAGAGTTCCCAAGTCTCATCATGAATAATCTCTCGCCCAGTAGCTCCACAAATCAAACTCTCCTTCAAAGGAAATTCTTAACACATTTCTCTAACAAGTTGCCTCATCAGGCATGGATGCATGCTTTGATTTTATATGGAGAAGCGCGGGATTTGTTTTGCAATAAATTGCATTCCAAAAAATAGGAAAGACATGTTTCCAGGTCATACAGGTGTGGTGGACACTTGGATGCGAGAAGCTTGACACATATGAACTCTTCTAGAAGACAACGGCCAGGTGGAGATTGAGCAAATGAGAATTTCGCTCCCCTACGATGTGAGCCAGCGCCTTTGAATGTCGGGAAGTGCTGTGCAAATGGCCTTGAATGAGACCTGCCTTGTCCTGCAATACTTGCGACATGGCATTTCGAGTTGGTGGCTCTCATATGTTCATGTGACTTCAAACACGGAAAACCCTTGCTTGATGAAAGTCTTGTGGGCAGTTTCCTGTTGTTCTGTCTTCGAGCAAAGCGGGGATGATAGGGGCCAAACGGACCTTGATCATTGATTCCTAGAGATGATGCCCGGTTAACGAGATCATTGGGAATGGTGCCCAGTTGACTATTAAAGCCATCTCCCCAACCTTTGACCCCACAGGCCTCACCCTCCCCTCCCCCCCCTCCCTCAAGGCTTCCCCTCTCGACGTGAAACCTCTCTCCCCCAAATCTTGGATCGGGTCACTCACTTGATCAATCCGAAGAAAATCTTTGTAAAAAATGAAAACACAAATAAAGTTGGAAGAAAATGGCAGAAATTAGGGTGAGGAAACAGGCGATGAGCCTGTATATATCTTTGGGAACAAAAGGCAGCAAGCTTCCTTGAAAAAGAACCAAAAAACGAAGAAAGTACAACGAGCATAAAGGGAAGGGTACCTCGGTCACCAACAATAGTAAATAATAATAGTTTTCATCTTGGAATTTTTGAAGGGTTGGTTCACCTCCAAAGTAAATTTTCTCAGGCCTCATGGCGAAAACCGGACGTCTTAATCCCGAGAGACAAAAAATCGGCCCGACCCGAAAGTGGACACAATAATAGAAAAAATGAAGAATCATAAGAGGAAGCAATGTCAATAAATGGGGCATCGGAGGAATATGTGCTATATGGAAAAAACAAAAATGGAATATGCACCATCTCTTTACTGATAGATAAATACAATTTGGAAAATGCGGAAAATGGAAAAAAGCAACATTTGTAACATATATTCTCCCAACCACTACATGGACAAAGGACACCATTGGAAAAATTTAAGAAATCAAAATGGAGGATCTTGGAAGAAAACCTCATTGTAGGAGGAGATCTCAATCTTATTCTCAAAGCGGAAGAAAAAAGAGGAGGTATTTTTCTACTTGATCCAAACAGAGAGACTTTAGAAGAAATAATGGAGCACTGCAACCTCATGGATATCCTCGAAAAAATGGAAATACACATGGGGCAACAGAAGAATAGGAAAGGAAAATATCAAAGAAATATTGGATAGGATTCTCATCCGGGACAAAATGGTGGCTAGCTATAGTAGAGTATCCTCTAGAATCATTCCTTCGGCAACATCTAATCATAAATAGATGCTAATCAAACTTGGAATGGATTAAAACTATGGCCCCCTTCCTTTTAGATATAACCAAATTTGGGGTAGACATGAAGAAGCTAAGCAAGAGATGGAAAATGTCTGGAGGAAAAACATTAGTGATTCACCAACTTACATATGGGAGACAAAGCTTAAATAAAATAAAGCCAAATGGAAAGATTTGGATAAAATTAGTTACAAGGAGCCACACAAAGAGAAAGAGATTCTAAAAAATGAACTTTCAAAAATTCAAGAGGATCTTGAATGCAATGATAGTGCAGTTGAAAAGTAGGCAAAGGAAAAATAAGTCCAATGGAAAATCTACAGGAACAATAGGAAATAAGAAGAAACATGGAGGCTGAAATCTAGGCAGCTTTGGATACAAGCTAGAGATAAGAACACCACCTTCTTTCATAACTCAGCTAAAACAAGGATGATAAAGAACAACATAGAAAAAATAATTGGAGAAGAAGGGAAAGAAATAAAGGGACAAGAAGAAATAAAAAAGGAGGTCTTTAGACACTTCAAAATCCTCTTATCAACAGTGGATAGTTAGGTGAAATCAGAAGAATTATTAAAGCATAATCCAAAGGTAATTGATGCAGAAACAAACAAATTTCTCACTAAAGAAGTCACAGAAGAAGAAGTTAAGGCAGTTGTCTAGGATTTGCAGCCGGACAAGGCACTGGGTCCAGATGGTTTTCCCATTTCTTTCTATCGCACCTTCTGGCATCTTATCAAAAAGGACTTATTGAAGATGATAATATATGTTATCAGGAAGAAAGAAATTGGGGGATTCACCATCTCCACTTTTCTTGCTCTCATCCACAAAGACCCTTGCCCTTCTTCCCTTAACCGATTTCGGCCAATTTCCCTCTGCAATGCCTCTTATAAGATCATCTCCAAAATTATTGCTGGTAGGCTCAAACCCCTTCTTCCCTCCCTTATCTCTAAAAATCAAGGAGGATTTGTCCCCAACCAATAGATTGTTGAAAATATTATCCTTGTGCAAGAATCTCTCCACACTAGCCTCTCTAGAAATGAAAAAGGGTTCATTCTCAAAATGGATATGGAAAACACTTTTGACAGAGTAAATCTCACTTTTCTTACAAGTTTTCTAAAAATATTTGGTTTTTTTGATGACTTTGTCAACTTAATCTAGGCTTGCACAATAGGCCCCCAGATAGCCCCACTTTTTAATGGCATACCTTGTGAATTTTTTCAAAGCTCAAGGGGGCTAAGGCAGGGCTATCCCTTGTCCCGTTTTATCTATATTCTCATGGCTGACTCTCTAAGTTGAAAACTGGAACACAGTAAAAGAAATTCCACCTTAACTTGCCTCTCTATCAGCAGTGGAACCAAAAGAATAAACCACTCCTTGTTTGTTGATGACACCCTCCTTTTGGGTGGAGCCTCCTACATCGTTGCTAGAATATTCAAAACCATTCTTGATAACTTCTTGGATGTCTCAGGTGGATTGGTCAATAATGGAAAAATGTGCATCTACAGTTGGAATACTCCCATTATAATACTTCAACGGATTTCCCAAATTATGGATATTCCTTATCAGAACAATTGGGAACATTTCCAATACCTTGGGTTGCCCATTACCAAGAGAAACTTGAAGACCAAAATATGGAGTAAATATGCTGAGAAAATGAAAGTGAAAATCCAAGCTTGGGGCATGCTTTGGTTAAATCAAGTAGGGAGAATTATCCTCATCAAATCCGTCCTTACAACATTGCCTTTATACCAATTTTCCCTCATTGCTGCCCCTGCAAGCATATGCAAGAAAATAGAAATAATAATCAGAAGTTTCCTATGGCAAGTCAAGAAGAGAGAAAGAAACAAATTCAGCCTAATAAACTGGAAACAAGTGACATTCCATACAAAAATGGAGGACTCTCCATAAAAATCCCTGGAATAATGAATATGGCCTTGAGAAATAAGATTGCATGGAGGTTCCTAACAGGGGAAAAACACTGGTGGAAAGCAGCACTTGAGGCAAAATACTTCAATGCCCCAAGAATTTAAATTCTGGAAAAAAATCCTCCGATTAGACAATGTACTCAAATTTTCAAAGTAATCTCTGGGGCAATCCATTTAATCAAGGATCACATCTCTATGAAACTAGGAAATGGAGAACAAATAAATATATGGAAGGAAAAAATAATGGGACATCCTCCCTTGGATAGTAATCCAGAAATTATGGATCTAAAGATATGGATGACAAGGGAAGGATACAAAAAATTGAAAGATATTTCCAGTTGGGAGTTAGATGGTGAATGGAAACAATGGGCCAAACCCAATCCGCCCAATGATTTAGAAAATCAGTGGAATCTCATGAATTCTCTCCTTGCTAGTGCGGCACCAGTAAAAAAAAACACTAAAGATGCCTTCTATTGGATACCAACGGGAGGAGAATACTCAGTTAAGATTGGGTATAAAAAAATTCAAGAGGAAAAGAGGCAACAAGAATGACAATATTGGAGGCAAGCTTGGAAGGTGGAAACCCTCCCCAAGCTAAAAATATTTTTATGGAAACTGTTGCACAACAAATCATTAACAACAAAGAATCTAAAGAAGAGAGGAATTTGTGGACCATCACAATGTCCTCTATGTATGAAGGCAGAGGAAACAATTTAGCATCTTTTCTTAGAGTGCCCCTTTTCTAGAAATTGTTGGGAGGTGATGGTGGCACCTATTGAAGCAAACTTGAACTATAATCTCCTTATAAGCCAGTTTGTAAGTAAATGGAAAAGAAATTTTCCACACTCATTCAAAAACAAACCAACAATACAGAGATTATGGAACAACCTTCCATATTTTCTCTCTTGGCAAATATGGCTAGCCAGAAATGGGAAAATTTTCAAAAGAAAAGTCCCTACAGTAAATACAATAACATCAAAAGCATGGGGACTGATGATCAAATTTCTCTTGTCCAAAGGGCTCTATGGAATAGACATGGCTCAACTCTAGGATGACGAAAGAAGCTGAATCAATTTTGTTGTCAATAAGATCAGCTATGGTCCTCAACAAGACAACACAAGGGTGCAAAAAATCTGGAAAATTAGAAAGACAGAGGTAGAGTTTCAAATCTGGGTTCATTCTCTCAAGAAAGTCTGCCTTTTCTTTGATGGAGCGTCAAAGGAAAACCCAGGCAAGGTAGGATCAGGAGGTCTCAAAATCCTTCAAAATATAACTAATCAGATAGCCTAAAATTGGGGATTGGGACAGATGTCAAATAAAAAAGCAGAGGCTTACGGATTATTTTTAGGCCTCAAAATACTAAGGGACAAAAAAATATATAATGCAATCATATTTGGAGACTCCTCCCTCATCATCCATGCAATGGTAAGCAAGTCCTCACCAAAAAGTGCAGCTCTTAATCAAATCCTGCAAAGAGCAAAAAATTTAGCAAATCATATGGGAAAGATCGATTATTTTCACATTCTGGGAGAAAACAATAAGCAAGAAGACCTTCAAGCAAATGAAGGAGTACAAAGAAATATAGGACAAGTTAAAATTGGTGGCACCATATCCCATATACCAATCCCATGAATTTCTCTCCCTCCTCACTGACTTGAAATAATCTCCATATTTTCATTAACCAGCACATCAAAATATTCCTCATGATCATATTCGATCTTTTAACTAAGATAATGTCCAAAAACCAAATCAAGTATGATCTCTTTAAGATCCACCATATCTCTGCATTCAGTACTCTCTCCTTTCACATTGCACTGCCTCCCATGTCTTCCCTGCGCATAGATTCCTCTCTGATGGGTTATAAAATTCGTGGTATGGTATGGATCATCCCACAGTATGTCTTAGAAGTGCCTTTGAATCATTTTACGCAGAGCCTCCCTTTTTCCGCGGCCTCCTTCCTTCCAGCCCCTCCTTTCTTTTTTTTGAAGCACTAGCCATCCCTGCTCTCCTTCATCGCCTCCCTTCTCCCTCATTCCATGCACTTCCTTCCTTTTTCCCTTCACTCTCACATATTCTGGAGCTCCTCCCCTCCTTTATTTCAACTTCCCTCAATATGCTCTTTCCTCTTCTCGTCAAATAGGATTTTCTCTTTCAAAAATGCAGAAACACAACATCAAAAAAATAGAGATCCATCCTCTCAGAATCCGGAAAAGCATGCAGCAACAACCAATACAATAGAAAAAATAGTAATAAAGGAGATCAATGTAAGTAAGTGCACTCTTCTTCGGCAAATGGATCCCTTAGAAGATAGGTAGCACCCTTGTGCTTTCTGCAAATCCCATAGAGTAGTGATCGAAAGCCTGAGAAGCCAAATCCAACAAGATAAGGCTCGAACGAAAGCAGAGATGGCCGTCATACATTCCCAATGGGACACTTGCAACAAAGATGTAATTTCAGTCAAAAATCACTGCAACCATTTGGAAGAATATCTCAAACTCATAAAGGAAGATCTCAGCAAAAAAATAGAACAAGGCTCTACCTCTCAGGATCAAGGAAGCCGATACAGAGGCAGTGAGAACATTGTGAATAAATGACCTTTTAGATCTTCTGACTCTTTCTGTTTATGTCTAAAACTAAAATAGCAAATCTAGTTTTAAAATGAAAGTTAAATGTATTATGCTCTTAGATCAGTTTGTCTGGAAATATAGCACAAATTTAATAGCCTCTACCTCAAAAAGAAAGGAAAAAAATACCAGCTCTAGTAGCACTTATGATGTAATGAACCCCTAGTAGATAAAATCTCTTTGTATAAAAAATGGGGAAATTTTGTAATGAGGAACTTCTTCTCCTCATCTTTTTCAGAGAATATAATACAACCGAACTTGTTTGAAAAAAAATATATTATATTACATCATCAAATTTTAGAGGAAAAAATAAAAAGAAAACGAAAATCAACTTATCTCCCTATGGTTATACTCAAATTTTGAGTGGGATCACTTGTTGGATGCATAATTCAATTCCTGATCCAAGTAGTAGCTATGTTTCATATTTTCAGTGGACCCTGCTACATGAAAAATGATAAATACATGAAAAATGTGATTACAATCACATATTCTCATGTCTTTCTCATTTTTTATGTAGTAGGTTTCATCGAAACTATGCAACATGGTTGATCCTTAGATGAGGAATTTAATTTTTCATCCAACGAGTTATCTCTCTGGAAATTTGGATAAAAAAATAGGGATATAAGTTGAAAAAGTAGTTTTTTATTTTATTTTAATCTTTTTACTTTTTTACTCTAAAAATGGTGAGTCATCCCCCATGGTTGACATCATCATATTGAACCCTATTGGTTCTTATACAGTTTACTTTGGTTGTACATTTTTGTTTTGAGGCCCATTTTAGATGTAAAAAATTCTCTAATGTGTTGTACATCATCCTCAGATTAGTTAATTTGGTATACCTTGTTTTTTCTGTAAATATGGTCTTGGTTAACCAAAGTAGTTGAAAATTTATTTGTAGGTAGTTAATTATTGTTGATCCCTTCAACACTACAATATTTTCATGTAAAGAGTTGATTTTAATTTTTGATTCTACTAACAACGTTCATATTGTTCCCAGGAAAGAAGATTTCCTTGTTGATCCCAGCATGTTGGCAACCTTGCTCTAATCCTTTCGTCAAAGTTAGAATTAAAAGATGTAACCGACTCTATAACTTCTTCCAACTTGTTGTCTACCTTATTTCTAAACATATTTCTCAGGGCCATTTTTCTTATTTCTAATACCACAACTATCCTAACTGAAATTTCCATAGCTCTGAGCTCTTGGGAGGATTTTGCATTTAAATAATTATTGATATTTTTTCCAAATGTCCACCTTCCCGTGCTTGGAATTTATTTTTGTGAATAATTACTTCAAAGGCCATAATCATAGTTTTTTCTTCTACAATGACAATCATATGCTCCAAAATAGCTCAAATTTGTTGAATTATGTCATTCCATGTAATCCCCCTTGCTTAAACTAGAGACATATTTTCTTTAAGCTTATCTTTCAACTCCTTTACTTCATCACACGTTGACTGATATTTAGTATTGTACTAATTTCCATTCTCCCTTGAGATGTTTAATTGCATCTCATGTTTTAGATGTTCTTTTTTGTTATCCAAATATTTCTGCAGATTCTTCAACTCATCTTCTGATATTTTTAGTTATATCATGACCCTCATTAATTTGTCCAATGGGTCCTCTGAATCAGTTGGTGCTACTTAGACTACAAGGAAAAGACCATATAGCAGAGGTTATAAAGGAGGTTTTAAGTGTTATAAAATTGGCCAAAATTATCAAAACAACATTTGCTACAACATTCGTTTTTGGTAACAGAGGTTTTGGCAGAGATTTTAACGAAATTTCAATATAAATAAAAAAACCTGGATAACCGGAGGTTATTACAGATGTTTTTTTCATCAGTGTGCTACTAAGATTTAAAAACACCGGTGTGTGTAATATAGCCGGTCGCCTCGAGGCGGTCGAAGGTGCATGCACCAGGCAGTAAAGGTATACAACCGCACTAGGCGCATTGTAGGTGATACAATGCACGGGGCCGTTCTAATTGGTATTGGGATTTGTGCGGTGCCCATATGTCATATCAATGCACCAGTATGTAGTCTTATAGAAGCGCACTGATGCGCAGTATCAGGAAAACGTACTGATTGTTGTAATTCATATTGGTATTTGTGCGGTGCCCATAGGTCATTGAAACACACCGGTGTGCAGTCTCACATAAAAGCACTGGTGTGCAGTATCGTACAAACACATTGATATTTATAATTGGTATTGGTATTTTTGCGGTGCCCATAGGTCATATAAATGCACCAGTGTGCTGTATCATACAAACGAACTGATGTACAGTAACCGACACACACCAGTGTTCATTTTGTATTTTTTAGAAACATCGACCTGTGACAGTGCAATTATTGTGATTTTTTAAAATTCATTATTCATCAAAAATCGACACATCTTATAACAATATTCATATTAATTAAATTTTTATTAATGCATTTGAATGTGACGTTTGGATTAATTTGTTATATCATATCATAATTATTGTGTTTTTTTTAATTCATTATTCATCAAAAGACGACACATATATTATAACAGTATTCATATCTATTAAATTTTTATTAGTGCATTTGAATGTGATGTTTGGATTTATTTGTTATATCATATCATCAAATTTCACATCTCTTCATTATAATATTTAATCATCCATAAATTTAATCAGTGGTGTTACATTTCACGGTATTTGGAAGGAAACAATGAAATAAATTCAAAAATATATATATATATATATATATATATATATATATATATATATATATATATATATATAACAACCTTTTTTGTACAAAATGGGACAGTTATTGGTATCCCTTTGTCTTTCAATTGGGACAATATGTCCATTACATTAAACAAAATGTATGATTTCACAGGCAAATATTTCAAAAAATACAACGCCTTGCTTTGAGATCCAAACATAATGATCATCATTCTTCGCTTGAACTGCTATCACTGCTCGAGCTACTTCCATGACTTGGGTTATTTTTAGGACTGTTTTGTTCACGGTGTTGATTATTTTCCTCTTCTTCACCTTCCATCTAAAAACATAAAAATAAAATATAATGAGTGTATATACATTGGTGAGAATAATGAAAATTGTAATATTAAATAATATACATCAATGTAAATCGAAAAGAAATGACGTACCATAGCAACAATTGACTCATGAATTATACACATTCTTTCAAAACCATGTAGCATGCCATCTTTCAAGATTTCATCTGTTGGCACAGTTCCATACTTTGTTTCCTGCAAGTTTTATACCCCATAACAAATCATATATTTGATATAAAAGATTTTTTTGTTCTATTAATTATAGATGGAGCTAAGTAAAACAAGATCGATAGATGCTTACAAATTCCACATTTAATTTCTGATATGCCAACATATACTTACAACCCATATTTAACCCAATGTCAATCAATTCGTCTGATGGTTCTTCTTTGTATGTTAGCACCTATTTGAAGACATTCAATGATGATTTTTGTAAAATAACTTAAAATATACAAAAATGAAATCTAGTTAAGCTGTGATAAGGACGTAACAATTTCTCACAAACTTAGATATCAACCCTTTTCTTCCCTGTCGTCCTGTTTTATGTGCTGAATGGGTTCCATTTGATTTTCTTTTCTGCAAGAAGATACTTTAAAATTAATATTTAATGCTAAATTGTTTATTTGTTGTACCTAATGATCAAAAAATTCAATAATTACATATTACATCTGAAGCACGTTGTTGTTGAGATGGCTTCCCTTGTGATGCAATTTTGTCCATTTCTTTGACCATCTCCTTGTACACCTTTTTGGACATTCCTACTGGCATATTTCTGATATCAGCTCGTTCATATTTTGAGATTTTCATAATCTTCTTGAAAATGTAACGTGACAATAAACTATTTAATTTTTGTATTGATATATGAAAAGTAAATATAACAAAAGTGATATTTATAAATAATTCTAGAAAAACATTTAAAGGAATATTATTTTTTCATTTGTTGTTGTTGTTGTTGTTTTTGTACGTTTTTTCTATTAAAAGTTTGACATGTCTCATTGACCAATTCTCTGGAGACTCTTCCTATATTTTAGATAAAATTTGGTTCTTGGAATCATTGGATTGATTTTTGTATTGTAAGTGGAAAGAATGTTTGTACATTCATTCCACTAGATCCCTCAAACTTTTGTAAAAGTTTTTCCCCCTTTCGTTAACCTCCAGCACCACTCCAGATGAGCTAAGGAGCAAGTCATTTTCATTTGCATGTTCTAATTTTCTTTTCTTTTCTTAGAACAACATTCCTTTTCCAAGTTGTTGGTCCCTGTAAAACATTAAACATATGTTAATTAATATATTTTTTGAAACATTTTATCTAATAATTTTAAGTATATTATTAATGTAAATTAAAAAAGAAACTCATATTGGATTGATAGTATTTTTTCATTCATCTGATTCATCATTTTTCAAATTTTCCATCAAGATTTTATGCTCTTATGGTCCTAGATCATAAATAATCTTATTGAGATTCGTCATTTTGTGGCTCTGCATCATACATAGTAAACAATATATATTAGTTAAACTTACATATAGTTCAAAAATAATATTTTTTGTAAATAATTTACAAAGCACTTGTCTTTTTTTCTTTTCTTGATGTGTTATCAGTATTTTCGTTACTTGATCTCTTGTTAGCCATTTATTTATCAATATGAATCCTGTACCATATCATTCATTAATATATTTTATAAATAAATGGTCAACTTTTCAGGTTAAAAGGTATATATCAAGAAACCAATGCACTTTTCATGGTGTACGCACCGACGTCGCTGCGTGGTGGTCTTATAAACGCACCGCCAAAATAGTATAAGACACTGTACGTTGCTCTATTTCAACAAGGAGCACCGGTGTATTACATGTCAACCACCGCATCGATTAACACAGAAAAAATAATAAAAATCGTATAGTGTTAGTTTTTGTATCATATGGTGTCATGGAGGGGTAGGTGCGACCTATTCTTATAAATGCCCCACGCAAACAAGGGACCGCTGTATGGTGCTCTCTATCAACTAGGAGACCATGTGAATTGCATTATATGTTACATGGTGCATCGATTAACACAATAAAAAAATGTTTTAGCGAAACAATATGTTCGCGGTGTGCCATAATGACATAGCGCACAAGTGCCCTATTTTACATATGGCACACGGATTTAAAAAAAATATATTTTTAATTTTTTTATCAAATAGCACGTGCATTGTGTGCTGGGATAAGCCAACGCACCTGTGTGCTAGGTTATGCTGGGCACACTGGTTAAAAAATTTTTGTTTTTTTTAAAATTCACACAAGGGCCGACATGGATTGGGATCTGAATATGCAATTCGTCCCGTGGGTTGAATGCCATAGGCCTATATAGATCAATACAAACCCTATAAATCTAAAACGAAAAGCCCCAATTCTGAAATCAAAGAAAGAGGGAGAAGAAATGGCAGAAACAAATTGAATGAAGGGTTTATGATTAAAATGGTTTTTTTTGTTTTGTTTTGTTTATGAAAATGAACAACAAATTGAAATTTTTTACTTACTGCGTAAAAAAACTGCAGAAAAAGTAAAAATAAAATAAAATTTAATCACGAGATCATTTGAAATTCTATGCTACAGGGTTTCAATCACCAAAGGTTTGGAATTATGATTGTCTGAATACTTCTGTTCGAACATATTTCACTGCTCCACAATGCTCTCATGCTCTCTTGCTCCAGGTATGTCTCCTACAAATCTCTGGCTCAATTTTTTTGCAAAAATAGTGAAATAATGAAAAGTGTTTAGTCTATAAAGAATTGTTTTATGAAATTAGATTTTCAAAAATATTTTGCTGCCCATTTTTCAATCTACCATTTTATTTTTTCACTTAAAAAAATAGAGTTGCGTTTTTTTATTTGTGGTTATTCGTTACCGGTGCGTCGCTTAATAGCATCACACTGGTGCATCCGTTGATAACACAACACTAGTGCAGTTATCTGTACATTAGCATCGATAACAAGAAGTCCATTTTTAAGGCACCCAAATTACTTTTAGGTGTGTACACCAAAATTTATTGGTGATTTTGCTCAAATGTAGGGAGAAAATATCATAATTATATCGAATGGAAAATTCTTCAAAATCCAGCTCGTTCCATAATATTTGTCAAATTCCATCACAGATTTCTCCCTATCCATCTCGAGACGTAATATTTACTTCATATTTTATTTATATTTTCATTATCTAATTGATTTTATGTTTTTTTATCCATTTCAATCATGCACAACTTAATTAAATTTATAATGTATAAATATTTGCAGGTTCATGCAGATTCAAAATCGAGTTCAGATGCACAAAATATTCAAACAACTCCAAAACTTCGGAAGCTCTTAGCAGGAGCAGCATACCACAAGACGCATTTGGTAGATGAAAATAGACAGCCGCTTCACCCTGCCAATTGTAACAATATTGCATATTCTATCCACAATCTCGGGACAATGAAGGTAATAATTATAATTGTTTGGTATATTGATTAATGTAATTATTTCAACACTAAATAAATTAATCATTCAATATTGTCAACGTGCTTACTAAATGATATCATAGATTTTGTACTAATCATGTTCATTTTTTTTTTTGAAATTATTAGGATTCTAGTGATGATGAACGACCTACCTACCATCTTCCATTGCACCCCACGACAATTTCAAATTGAGAGAAGGCTGAATTAAGAGAAAAAATTGGAGAGGAATGATACCAAGAATGGTTGAATCAACCACCGATTCAATTCCTGCTACGTCTAGATTGACCAATTAGGAATGACTACAACAATAGTAGTTCTTCACAAGCTGGCAATGGAGACAATCAAATAGAGGTTGGTATGGATGATTACTTAAGGGATATGACTGCCATGGAGACAATGTTGTTAGATGCATTCCAAAATGATGATCAGCTAGGGGATGATGCTCATATCACTGAGACGTTTTTCGAAAGCCTTAAATTTTCTTCCACCACCCCTCTCTTTGGACCTGGCGGTCAATCAAATTCTACCCAGTTGGGGACAACGATGTTACTGTACAACTTGAAAGAAATGTTTGACTTGTCGAATGCATGTTTCTAGGAAATTTTGAGGTAAGTTAACATAAAGTCCTCCCTTATATAAATTTGAGAAATATAATCATTACACAACGAACATTACAAATGGTTAATTTTATGAACATTAATAATTATATCGACATTAATGTAAATTTATTTATATTTTCCATGATCACCAACTACAGGTTATTCAAAGATAAGGTTCTTCTGAGTGATAATGTCTTGCTCGGTAGCTGCGAAGAGGCAAATAAATTGTTGAAAATGTTGGGTGTTGAGTACATATCATATCATGCATATCCAAATGATTGTATTCTATATAGAAGAGAATATGCAGAAAAATAGATATGTCCAAAATGTGGGCATGACAGGTATGATAAATAAAAAAATAAGGGTAAATCACGTTGTCCTCCTTTTAAGATATTGAGGCACATGCCTATAATCCCAAGGATTCAAAGGCTCTTTCATTGCAAAGAATTTGCTATGTTGCAGGGATGGCATACCTAACACAGAAATTAGTTGGGAGTTATGAAAATTCGAACTGATTCAATAGCCATTAATCATATAGAGGATACATGGCTCGAAAAATTCAAGGATGAAGTACAAAGTCTACGACTTAGCATAGCCATGGATGGCGTCAACCCATATTCCCTCCAAAACACCAACTATTACGTTTGGCCTGTAGTAGTGATCAATAGCAATATCCCACAATGGTTGTCCGTGAAGAATGAACATATTATGTTGGCTCTCATAGTCCCTGGTAGAAGACAAGTGAAGAATATGGATGTCTACTTACAACCATTGGTAGATGAATTGAAGGAATATGGGATGGGATAAATGTATACGATGTATCAAAAACCATCCTAGTAGAGAGGATTTTTACATTGTATGGAATATGTGCTTACACGACACATGATTATGTAGGATTAGGAGCTTTCTTTGGTAAATTACATGTTTAATATTGATTTGTTTAAATATGTAACAATATTCCTTCACATATTAGTTATTAATTTAATTCATTGTAATTGTTCTGATCTTCATGATATTCTTTAACATGCCATGCATATAAGTTGTATACAATAATCTAGTAGGTCTTGTAATAAAAGGGTATTTTGGATGTAAATGTTGTGGACCTTATGTGAAAGCTAGATGGTCCAAGGGCCTACGAAAGCCAATGTATGATTGCTCCAGGGTATTCCTCCCAGAAGAACACCCTTACAGAAAAGCAACATCCTCTTTCAATGGTAAACGAGAGAGAACCCAAAGGACTCCAATAACGACACCAGTTGAATGGTTTAGAGAATATGAGAGAGATAAGGAGGAGTTCATAGAAATGTTCAATTCAAATGGGGAGCCTATGTTTGATGATCCAAAATTCTTCGAAACCTATGTTGAGAAATTGCCCATTGGGATGAAAATGAAATCTATCTTTTATAACCTCCCATATTGGGAGCATCTTAGGATTACCCACTTATTAGATCCCATGCATATATTTAAAAATGTTTAATATTATTTATGGAGGAACATATCATCGAAACAAAGTGACACATTGGCTGTTAGGAAATATATTATTACTTCAAAAATTGAAAAGAAACATTGGCCAAGACAATTAGAAAGTACGAGATCAGAGGCAGGCACTGGTCCCTCTAATTCATGGTATTTCAAAGAAGGTGATGTCCCATGTATTTTAAAAAAATATGATCTTTCTTTGGCAAAGGAAGTTATAATGGGAGTGAGGGTTCATCTTCATACGGGTCTTCACTACAGCGCTGCTTCACCGTGGATGACCATTTTTCGGGGTTGAAATCACATAACCATTTGAATCTTCTAAGAGTATGTATAATGTCAAAAGCATGATTTTATTATTTTTTATATTAATAAATTTGATCCCATGCAGGGATCTTAAAACATAAATAATTTTGTATATTATTGCACGTGTTTATAACTTTGTAGTGTCATTATCCTTTGTTCATGAGTGGGTGTGTGAAACTAAATTCCCTCAAGACCTAGGACATGCCATATCTAAATTATCTACATTTGTAAGTTGGATCACATCAAAGGAGATTCATGTAGATAGCATTCCACGGTGGTGTCAATTAGAGATAATTGAGATTGTTTGTATGTTTGAGAAGGAATTGCCGACGAGTTTCATGGACTTGCAGGTTCATCTTATAATCCACCTAGTAGATGAGGTTGAATTAGTTGGGGTGGTTTCTTGTCGTTGGATGTTCTTCTTAGAGAGGTACATGAATAAATTGAAAGGTTTTGTTCAACAAAGGGAAAAACCCGAGGGGTCTATGGCAGAGGGTACATATCGTATGAGTCTTTATATTATGCCAGTGAATGCATCAAGTAGATCAACAATAGACCAGGTGCAGTGATTTGGGATGATGAAAGGGATGAAGACAAAGGAGAAGGGGAGTTTCTCCAAACGAGTGGAAAAAAAAGCTTCATAAAGAGTAAGCGACTTATAATTTTTCAAATTTACAGAAAGTAAATATTCATGTTGAACTTCGATATAATGTATATTTGATCTCTATTTACTATATAATGCTGGCTTGATTAGCAAATGCAGAAATTGAAGTAATCAATAAATTTGTTCTTTACAATTTCGAAGCGACACAACCGTGGGTCGCATTCTATGAACAAAAGAGAATGAAATGGGATAGTGACAGGAAATACTTCAGATGATTGAATGGTACAAGTGTGCCTTATCCTGATCATTTAAAATAAAATATGCCAAAAATATGCCTCAACAGTTGGGTTGCTGACCAAGTTAGAGAGAAATACGGTGCAACCAATCGTTACCCGCGTGATGAAGAGGATGTGCTAAACGTAGGGATTGGGTGCAACAACTCGATAATAATATATTTAATTTATATGTACATTTGAAACTTAATAATGCACCTTTCAAATGTAATTACATCTATATTCACATTTTAACTATTGGGTTATTATAAGACACATGACACTATGATTTTTTAACTTTTTTTATAATATGTGCATTTATTACCATCTATGTGAGCATATGGACACCATTTTCGCACAGAAAATGCCAATGCTGGACACATCACATAAGACTGTGGAGTGGCAGTTGAGTTCGATCAATCTAGTCGATCTAGTCACTGTGATCAAAACCTAGTACGAGGGACGTTAGGTTACGTCGGAAAGATACAAGAGATCATTGAAGTGGATTTCTCTTCTTTCCAATGTGTTATTTTTAGGTGCAAGTGGTGGGACACCTTTGATCAGAATAATGTAAAGGAATATCGCGATAGCAGGCTGATATGTATCAACTCTAAAAAAATGTGGGATGAAGCTAAGGAGCCCTATGTTTCCCCCAAACACTGCAACCAGGTGCTTTTTTACCCAGATGTGTTGGATAGGGATTGGTGGTTCGTATTGAGACATGACCCTAGATCAAAACATATTTTTGAGAAAAATAGTGTTATCATGCCATGTGAGATGGAAGATAATGAGGGTGATCACGAGAACCAAGAGTGATATGGTACGTGTGTTATTTCATCAATATTTATACTTTTTAAGATGGGTTTTTTGAAACATTATAATATGTATTTTGAATTAATTGGTAATTTTCATTGTGCTAATGTTAAAATCAATATTTCACTTGATAATTTGCAATTATGTTGATCTCAAAAACAATGACGTACTATATAAAGTTCTTTTTTGTATGTAAGATCATAATAAAATAATGATAATTCTAAAGTACTTGAATTTATTTGCATTATTTTCTAAAATTTATATGTTACAAAAATTCGTATTATTCTAGATTTATTATTTTACAATTCTTTAAAATTTTACAAATTTATAATTTCACATTAATACAATTAAAATTTTACAAATATTTTACATAGAATTAGAATTAGAATTAGAATTTTATAATTTCACATACAATTACAATTAAAATTACAATTACAATTACAATTTTACAATTTCACGTACAGTTACAATTGCAATTTTAGAATTTTACATACAATTACAATTACAATTTTAGAATTTTACATAAAATTTTTATTTACAATTACAATTTTACAAATTTAAATATATACCATTACAATTACAATTTTAGAATTTTACATACAATTACAATTTTAGAATTTTACATACAATTAGAATTAGAATTAGAATTTTACAATTTTACATATATATAATTACAATTACAATCATTTCACAATAAATTAAATATTACAATTACAATTAAAATTTTACAAATATTTTACATACATTTACAATTAAAATTACAGTTACAATTTTAGAATTTTACATACAATTAGAATTAGAATTACAATTTTACAATATCATGATCATTTAATATTAAATTAATTAATAAATTACATCACGATCATGATAGCCATCGTACAACATCATATTCGACTAAAAAACACATTCAAATTCGGTAACATCATCGTGATCATGATCATATAACAAAACACAATTAGCATTGTATAAAATCATCACAACACAAACATCAAATATGCATATCATGTGAAATAATTGCTATCATATACACATCTATCTGCAATCTGCACATTAAATGAACATATCTAACATGACCTAACAATATACACATCATGATGATCACCAACATGTAAATTAAGTACAACTGCAACATGAACATAAAATACATTGACCATCTATATATATATATATATATATATATATATATATATATATATATATATAACTGAATAATGTAAAAAATGTACAACTGTAATATAAATGTAATATATTAGCTGGTGGTACATCATCAATAGCAGTACTAGTCAAGGCCTGCCCAGTCAATGTTGTAGCCTCGACAAGCTCAGATACATGATGATCATCACGTGCCTGCTGATCTGGTACTGGTGCCTCATGCTGATCAGGATCAACTGTCGGCTACTCATGATGATGATTGGACATGGTCGATGGTCCAACCTACTCATGATCATGAGTACTGCTGGATGCTGTAGGCTGCTGACTCCACATTGCTAATGGTCCAACCTGCTCTCCATGATGACTATTGGTTGATGCTAGTGAAGCCTGCTCATCTGGAACGACATGAGGTGAAAAATGAACTCTCCTCTAATCGTGATCATCAGATGCATCGTTTCTTGCAGACTGTCGATCACGTGCTACATCTCGACCATGCCTATAATGTGCAAGGGCCCTCCTCAGCCACATAACTAAATTCGTAGCTCATACGACATGCCGCATCAGGCTATACATGTCATGTGACATGCCTCTCCACATATGTACCAGCCTACCATTGGCCTGTATGTCTCTCATAGTAGTGGGCCTGACTCACGCCTCAACAGAAAGTGCACAGAGTTGGTCGCCCAACTCCATCCTCAATCTACTATCAAGCCTACCGGGCCTAGAAAAAGGCTGTAATGGTGCACCAGCATGAGTAGGTATGTCTATATCGGCCTCATGATCCTCGACATCTACCATATCCTGATCATCATCAAGATCCACACCTGGATCATTTGGTGGCGCTGACATGTCCTTACCATAAAAAGACCCAATGTCTGCAAAATATATACAAGTACACAACAATAATTAGAGAATTTCATTAGAAAATTAATAAAACCAAGTTAAAGAACATGTTAGAATAAATGTAAATAAAACACTAATATTACCTCTATCATCCAGCGACTCATCATATGTGAAGAGGATGTTGGTACACCCTTGCCAATGCAAACCAACATAAGGACAGGGGACCATAACGAAGGGATGCTCGTCAACACTAGCTGGAAACTCCAGTCCATCATGCGATATCCTCACAGAAAATTGAGTCATGCCCCTCTTGGGCATCATTTGTCCCCACATGTGCATCCGTGAATCCAGCATCGACCTACAAGGCTCTCAAACAAAAGTAGGCCTCGTCCCTGGAAACCTCTCAAAAAATAAACAAAAAAGCATTGAAGAAAAATGGAAGTTTACCTTCCCTTGTGCATGAGCACGAAATCTATCTGAGGTTGTACAGAACTGTCGGAAAAACATGGCAGACCACCTAACAAGTTGTGGTTCCCGTACCAAAGAATCAACATAATATAGAAGCGGAAAACTAATGCGTTTCCCATCGCTGGTGTTTTGTGAAATGGTCGAAATCAAAAGTGAGAGGCACCTCACTTCCTCACTACCAAATGCAGCAATACATAATTGACCTCTAGAGACTTGAAAATATGAAGGAGACAATATATCCGCGCTAATGTATCTCTAGGAGTACACCAACTGACTCCTTGCTGCATAGCCAAATGGAACCTCAGGGAACGAGGGAAAATCCACCCTCCTCGATAGCCCTGTAATGAAATAGATGTCCTCCTCAGTGGACGCATACCACTGGTTAGGACCAACCCGAAAAGCCTGTAGGTGGGCATTCCACATGCAGATAAGATGTCACAAAAAAAACCATGGCCCTTTAGGGAAGTAGCCTCCTCATAGAACTTAAGGAGGCCTACTTGCCTTAGGAGCCCCTGGGTAGCTGCTATAATAGGGCGACGGTACACATATATCTCCCTCCCTCATGTCTCCCACAAGCGAACCGTGTTATACTAGTCCACCTATTCTTGCTGCTGTTCCCTCTCTTCTCTACTTTCACGTCTCTGAATGGTTGACATATTAAATACAATTTTTTTTATTAAATTAGACATGTATTTAGGAATATAAATATACAATTTTTTTTGGAAAAAAAAAACAGTGGGTGTGCCACAAAAAACAGGGATGCACTAGTCATGGTGCGCCTTTTTTTGTCGTGCACCAGAGACGGTGCACTAGAAAATTTACAGTGCATCGGAAGTGGTGCACCTGCAAATTTTTAGTGCACTGCCCTCCTACCATTATTCCAAAGTTGACGGTGTGGTGGTATAATAGACTGCACCATTGACTATGGACCAGTGTCGGGAGGGCGGTGCACTGACTAAACTATACGCCGCCCCAGGGTGTATAGTTTGGTCAGCGCACCGACCTCCTGAAATTAGTGCATAGTCAATGGTGCAGTATTTTACTAGGCCGCACCATTGACCATTTGGAATTGATGGAATGTAGTGTGCTAACAAAATTACCAGCCCCGAGGTGGATATTTCAGTCAACTCAGCACATTGCCGCTATTCCACAGGGTCAATGGTGCGACTGGGTAACCGACCGCACCGCACTTTTTTTAAATTTAAAATATCACGGTGCGACTTATCGTACCACCCCGGAACTAGTTTGGATATCATTAGCATCGGTTGCAATGCAGCCTGTAAATTTACAGGCAACACCGCGAACTGGTGCGAGCCGAACGGCTCGAGCGCACCGCGCGAGTTTTTTTTTTTTTTAAGGGTTAATTTTAAGCTAATTTATAATTCTAATCCACCGAAGGGCTTAATTATGGAAAAAAAGAAAAATACCTGTACATTTGGTCATAGAGGAGGAATATCAGCTGTGGAATTTGCAAAACTAAATTTTCCCACCATTTTGAAAAATTGAAAATGGAGATGGTGGGCAATGCACAATAGCAGTGGGTGCAATGGGTGCAATGGGAGCACCAATGTCAGGGCGCCTCAGACAAGGAAAATTTTCACCGACACTTGAGAGCTCTGGGGAACTAAAAAGTGAAAAATGCAGTTTTTGGCCATAATTTCTTTTATATTTAACCTTGTTCCAGTGCGTGGGGTTTTATAGGCGCACCGGTGCAGTTTCTTAAGACCGCACTAGGCGATTTCAATTTTGGCGTGGGGTTTTAGGATGCACCGGTGAAAAATATTTGTAAATAAATGGTGCGCTACAATAATAAGATGCACTGGGCAGGTTTTTACGGAGCGCACGATGTCTCGGTGTGCCAATATTTTTTGCGCACCGATGGTTTCTCTTGTTGAATGCACTGATGCAGTTAAGGATGATAAGCACACCGGACGAAAAAAATCCGCAAAAACCTCCACTCACCAACCTCTTCTAGTATCCTCCGCTACAAATGGATATCTGGGGTATTTTTATAAGGGGTTCCTCAAAAAAATCTGCTAGAGGGTCTTTTCCTTATAGTGTTGTTGGAGCAGGGTCCCCTAGCGGAAATTATAGAACATTTTGTAATAATAGAGTCTAGCATAGGGGCTTTGGGGCGAGTCAAAGTCCCCAATGAATTGTAATGGGTAATGGGGTAGACCAAGATTCTGAAAACCACAGTTTGTGGACCATATAATATCACATGCTAATATGTTATAAATAGATGGATAAATCGTGTCTAAGGTAGGCTTAGTTTGGAAAATATCTTGGATACAGACTTGTGGATCTTTTGTCGGTTATCTGTGTAAGGGCTCCCACTGGCTGTGTGCTTGGAGACCCTGAGTCCTACTGTGTGTGTAGGCTAGTAGATAGAATCTGTAAGCTGGATCTGGATATTAATGAATGAGAACACTGTTTGGGATATCTAAGTATTATGTGTTATGATTACTGGCCACAAACTATGTTGTTTATATCTGTTTGCTGACTATTGCTCTGCACATTGATGCGAGACTCTATAAGAGGATGAATGCATAGATCTGGTTATATTCGATTGTCTTGCTTCTATTAATTGATGTAAGACCTTCACCGAAGATATTCTATTGATACATTGTTAAGGATATCTGTAGTAGGGTTTCTCCAGCGCAGGTCTATTAATGCTTGGAGATTATCTACTGCCTTCTGGTTGTGCAACAAATTCATACATGCCTAAAGGAATGGCTTAACTACTTCATCTGCTTTTGGATCTACCGAAGTCTTTGAGGTAGATTCTTCGTCTTTGACCATCTCCCTTCGAGCTTCCATGAAGGTTTCTTTCTCCTTTTTCAGATCTAGGCTTTCATTTTTCTTAGTAGCCCTCCTGATCAGTGGTTCAGCCACAAAGTTTTCCTCATCTCCTTTGGTGGTAATGTTGCTGTACGTAATCACATTGATACTTGGCCCATCATCTCGTGGTTTCGCCTTAACCCATTGTACGTTTTGCGTGGGTGTCTACCGTTTCTCCTAAATCTTTGCTATCAACACCAGACAGTCTTAAATCACATGGTCGAACTGCCTACAGTATCTGCAAGATTAGCACACAGGGTTTGGGAAATCCCTTGCATAATGTCCCACATCCCCACAGTTGTAGTAGGTCAGTTTCCCTCGTCCTCGACCTTCCATTCCACGTCTCCCTCCTCCTCGTCCCCTTGCAAGGGATTCTCCTCGTCTTGAGGGCGATAGTGGTGATGAGGGGTCAGACTATACCATGTATAAGTTTCCCCTATCCACCATCAGGTCAAGTGTTCGACAGTTTTTCTCGTTGTGTCCCACAAATGAGAAAAATATGCACCACTGTTTTTTTAGTTCTGGAACATAGGCGCCTAATCCTAGGTAGTGATCTTTGTCATTAATTCTTGCTACTCGATAGTCAACGCACCACAGCTGGGGGAGTTAGGTCTAGCCATTTCTCTGGGGCATAGAGGACTTGGTCCCCCAGGCTACATATATTCTAATAACAGAGGAAATTGATCCTTAGTGTGGCTTGACACCTTACAACATATGCACCAGACATCCGGGCTAGATTCCTTACCTTGATCCTTTCGTAAGTTTTGAATTTCTAAGTGCATCGCCTCTAGCTGGCTATGGATTTGTAGTGCCACAAATTGGGTATCGTCTCTAAGGATTATTCCTGGAAGTTGATCTTCTATTGCCCCATAGGTCCATGTAGATGTGGTAACAACATGGTGATAAACCATTCTTTGTGTTGTTTGTCTTCATAGACAAATCCTCCATCACTAATGACCTTCTTTAGCTGTTGGTCAACTTCCCATACTAACTCTGTAGGTCCCTATTTAATATACTTCAGCTTGACCACACATTGAGAGTAGGAATTAGGCTTCCGGAATTGCTGCTTTAGGGCATCCTTAATTTCCTGTATTGAAGGATTTGTGTGCTGACCAATGTATCCCATGAACCAATCCAAGGTCCGTCCTTCAAAGGCTATGGATAGCTACGTCATCTTGGCAACATCATTATTGATGTTCTATGTAGTCCATACAGACTCTACTACAAACTAGAATCGATCCATATTCTTATCCCCCACACCCTTAAATGTGGGTAGCTTCATGTGCGCAGCCATATCGTCCACAGGTGGTGGTGGAGGTGACGTAGGAAAATTCTTACCCTTGCGTGGGTTTAACATTGGTGTAGACGGGGGACTGCTTCCCACTTGCGCAAGCCTACCTTGGTTAAGATCAGGTGATTCCCTTAAAGGACTATATACCGATCTATCTCACTCTTGATTAACCTGGTATTATTTATCGCTTCGTGTCGTTCTTCCACTCTGGTTGGAGGTCATTCACTCGGTGTGGCTGCACATGACACCCTTTTCACACAATAACATATTAATCAACAAAAACAAGGTTTGCAGGAACTTACCTCTAAATCCTTTGAAGAACCTTCGCTCAACTTTCGAATAAGACACAAACTGATCAACTACAAACTCTGTTACAAACCCTCCCAAAATACTATCAACCCAATGGTACACAGTCCTGGTGATTTTTTTATTACTCTTCTCTAACTGTTTAATTAACTCAAGGGTCCACTACATGATCTATTCACCTTTCCAGTAGGTCTGGAACTCTGCCACTCTTGCTAGCCACTCTTGCAGTTCGTGTGCGAAGTATACAAAGAATATTTCATGTACTTCTGTAAATATGTACTTTTTGTTCCACTTTTCGGTAGATAGCTTCTTACTTCTATTCTCTTTTAGGGCAAACTCATAAATCTGTTTTTCAAACTAGTCCTCAAGCTCTAGCTTCAATGGTTGCCAATGATGCCGTGGAATTCCCCAATCTCTCTCTCAAGATGCTCCCGGTCCCGACAATGAAACCATTTGTTGGCTTGAGGGGTCTTGACCCAGGTTTGGTTTTAAGGTTTTCCAACAAACCCCTGTACTACTGGCCCTTTCGGTAATGGCCTGCTTGCACAGGTCAAGGTCTCACCCGAAGTAGTATGGGAGGGTGCTGGAACTAGATTTCTGCACCCTGAGAGAGAGAGAATGTTTATTGAAGGGGTCCCTTTAGATCTAATAGACTTGCACAAGAGAAACCCTGCTACAGATATCCTTAACAACGTACCGATAGAATATCTTTGGTGAAGCTCTTACATCAGTTAACAAAATAAAGACAATAGAATCTAACCAGATCTATGCATTTATCCTCTTATATAGTCTCGCATCCACGTGTGCAAAAATTGTCATTAGAAAACAGATATAAAAAACACAGTGCGTGGCCAGTAATAATAACACAAAATAATCAGATATCCCAAACAGTCTTCTCATTCATTAATATCCAGATCCAGCTTATAGACTCTATCTACTAGCCTTCACAAAAAGCCAGTGGGGTCCACACACAGCAGGACTCAGGGTCTCCATGCACATAGCCAGTAAGAGCCCTTACCCAGACAATCGAAAAAATTTCCACAAGTGCATATCTAAGCTCTTTTCCAAACTTAGCCTACCTTAGACTCGATTTATCCATCTGTTTATAACATATTAGGCTGCACTATTCTATGGTCCACAAACTGAGGTTTGTGGACTCTTGGTCTACGCCGTGACCCATTACAATTCATTGGGGACTTTGAACCACCCCAAGGCCCCTACGCTAGACTATATTATTACAAAATATTACAAAAATGTTCTATAATTGCAGCTAGAGGACCCTGATCCAATAGGCCCCCAACACAATATTGCGACTCGTCTCGAGTCACAGCATCAGTGGGGTCTGTTGTTCGATGGTGGTAGCAAAAGGGGGCAGGACACCTGCACTTTGCGCGACTGCATTCTGTGCAATATTGGCCAAATTTTATGAAGTTAGGCCTTCGGTAGATGAGCTAACACTCTCTAGGGTTTGATTTAACTGCTTCATGACTCCATCTAATTCCTGCAAAATATTGAGAGGTTCATCAGCCCATGGCTTCAAGTGGTCACTAAGTACCTTCTTCTTGCGGCGGAGCCCCTCAATTTCATCTCTGAGCGCGTGGATGGTACAAAGGCGCACTAGTCGTTGGGCTGAGATGAGGGTGGGCATAGTGGCTTCCATTTGCTCAAAATATTGCTCCTTTTGGTGTAGCTCCTAATTTATTTGGCGAAGGAGGGGATCACACTGCGACTGGGACCATAATGCCATAGAAGTATCAAACAAGTCAATGCCCTTTGTGATCTATGCGGTAATACTGTTTGTAGCTTCCCCGAAGAGCACAGTTTGCTGGGCGTGCACCTCAGGAGGGGTCTTAGGCTGTAGCTTGGCCTGTAGTGATGCTATATGTATTTCCAAATCGGCCTTAACAACCTACACTTCAGTCCGAGATGCCTTCAACATGATGACCAAGCCTTCAACCTTGGCCTGCGACGCAGCGGAGGCAGGAATTACTTCAAGCATATCCTCACAGAGCCAGTCTTTCAACTGCTCTAATTCAGCTTGTTGCGTGACTGCTGCAATGTGTGCTACCTGCGCTTGGGCAGTTTCAGCCGCTTTGGTCACAATAGTTTGCTCGACCTCACTGAGTTTTTACTGTGCCCATAGTTATCTATGCTTAAGTTCACCGGAGATGGAGATAAAAATTTCATGCAGCTGCGCACCTGTCAGCCTGGCGACATCGAGGTTGACCGAAGAACATGCATGGACTTTCTCACATAAGATCAGGGGTACCATAACAAAAGCTGTGTTAGCCACCTATAAAATTTGTTATATCAAAAGGTGGCTAAGACTTTTTGAGCCTTCAAGGAACAAATTTTATTGTTAAAAAGTGTTGGCTCTTGAAGACTCTTGAAGGCCTCATGCCTCTTTCCAAAATATTCATTTGCTATTTCCATTTTATACTCTGTAATTTCTGTTAAATTCCAAGAGAA